>BQNB010020416.1:0-65519 GCA_026074375.1 Tanacetum coccineum | reverse complement strand
TATCTCTTTGGGTAGTATCTCCTAATATCTCTTTGGGTAGTATCTCCTAATATCTCTTTAATATCTCTTTATCTCTTTATGTGATTCTTAAGTTTAGGGTGATAATACTGTTCTCCATGATAATACTATTCTTCATGATAATACTATTCTCCATGATAATACTGTTCTCCATGATAATACTGTTCTCCATGATATTAAATGTTCTCCATGATAATTATCCCAGTAATGCCAATATTTCCACTATAACTTGTATTCAACTATTACATTCAAACCTATGAATTTCACTCAACCTTTGTGTAGACCCTTTTTAGCATGTTTATCTCAGGTAATTAAGCAAGTTGCGGCACAGAGTGGCATGGACTCGAAGATGGCTGAACCTGTTATCATTCAAACATAATATTTTAGATTTTGGGACCTGCATTTTATAAAAACTCTGATTATAATGAATGATAACTAAATTTTTCCAACAACGTTTCTTTTAAAGTTGTTTTCTATGATTATGATTGTTGTATCCATGAAGTAATACCCTAGATTAGCTTCCGCTGCTATATTGTAAAAATAGGGGTGTTACATAACTGCCTTTGCATCCTCAGCTTGAGGGGACAAGATCATTTATAAGTACAACAGAAGGGTCAGCCGGAGCTAGGTGCTCCTCCTCCTCCTCGTCCTCCTCATCCTTCTTAACATCATCATCATCGTCGTCATCATCAGATGACTCGTTATCATCATTGTCTCTTCTATTGGCAGGATAGTTAGCAGGATCCTCCTCATCCTTCTCTGGATCGGAGTCAGCAATGTAGCCCGGTGATAGGGATGTAGGTGAGGCATCAGTAGGTAGAGGCTGATCCTCCATTAGTTCCTCTAGCTCTTCATCAGAAGCTCACTGGAATCTCCATGGCTCAGAATTAATATAGACAGACATGTAGGTAACCGTCAATGATGAAACATGACAGCTTGCAATAAGCAAAACTTAACTTATATAAGTATTTTATATAAGACCGGTATGGTAAATATGAATATACGCTCATGGCATAAATGAATGATGGTAAGATATCATATTCGATAGCTTAATGTTTAGGTAGCGTTTAGGACCTACGAGCTTATAGTGCAACCTTGCCTAAAGAAATGTTCCCCTATTTATATAAATAACCCATATATAAATAATTGTAGAGTATGTGCGAACGAATGTGAACTCATCTTTGTATATAAGATCTTCATAGTAACGTACGTACTATAATATGAACACGTATATGAATCATATAAGCATCTAGTAAAACTAACTAGTGCAAACAACTAGTGTATGTATGTGGTATATGCTTAATTACACATACCATTTTCCATTAAAAACGGACTTAAATGACTAAAAACGTATCAAAAATACACTGTATCTGTATGTTTTGCATTTGTATTGTGCAGGAAACGGATATTCAAGAAAAGAACAAAAAGAAGCCAAAAACGACAAAACCGAGCACGGTATGGAAAAGACAAAGTCAAATCGAAGCCAAAGTCAGTCAAAGTCAAAAAGTCAACAGGAAAGTCAACCCCGACAAAGTTAAAAGTCATTTTTTTTTTTTTTTTTTTTATTTTTTTTTTTTCACCCCTTTTGGGGCGGGGGTGTCCCCCCCCCCCTTGGGTGGGTGGGGGGGGGTGGGCGGGGGGGGGGGCCGGGGGGGGGGGGGGGGGGGGGGGGGGGGGGGGGGGGGGGGGTGTGTGGTGAGGATCTTATGGATGCCATCGACCGCTCAGGTATCAACAAACCTCTTAAAATAGTTATACTTTATCCTAAACCCCGGGATGTGTGGCTATAACATAAATAAACGCTTGTCAAATATTGACTATGTACAGTAAAAAGGCAAGTTATTTATAAAGGAAATCCCGTTTCATACCTTATTGTTTCCAACTTATCTCTCTCTTCCATCATCATCTCCATCATTTGTATCATTATCTCCGTCTTCATGAATCATACCATAACTTCTAAGTGCTTAAAATCCAAAAATAAACATTTCTCTAAGCATTTTAAGCATCACATTTTCTTTAAAGTATTACCTTTCTAAACTTGTGATGTCATTCTTACTACATGTTCTCTTATGTTGATAGAATGCCTCCAAAGGACGTCTAAATCCGAAACACCAAGCCATAACTTTGGATGACATCGGCATGCTGATGTGCTTTTATCTGCAGCCCTGGAAGCACAAACTGCTGCCATGGCAAGTGCTAGTAATCTTACTAGAACTCCTGCAATAAAAACGGGAAACTACAAAGAGTTTATCAGCTGTCAACCATTCTGCTTTAATGGTACGGAAGGAGCAGTAGGCCTTATTCGCTGGTTTGAACGAACCAAATCAGTATTCTCTCAAAGCAGATGTGCTGAGGAAAATAAAGTAACATTTGCTACTGGTACTTTAATTGACGATGCCTTGTCCTGGTGGAATGCATATGCCCAACCTATGGGAATAGAGCAAGCTAATCGAACCACCTGGACTAAGTTAAAAAGGCTTCTGACGAATAAATATTGTCTACGGACTGAGATCAGAAAAATGGAAGAGGAACTTTACAATCTGAGTGTAAAGGGAAATGATCTTAAACCCTCTGTTAGAAGATTCAAAATTTTACCACCTCATTGGGTCCAAACTTGGTGCCAAACAATGAAGGGAATCTCTTGGAAGCTTTTATCGGAGGGTCTACCTCGAGCATTATGGATGTTACTGCCTCGAAACCTCAAACTTTGGAGGAAGCCATCAACATATCCCAGAGGTTAATGGATCAGATAATAAAACGCGATTCTGTGCAAGAAACCAATGATCATAAACGAAAATTAGAAGATAAGAGAAATACCATCGACAACAACAACATAATACCCCAAAATCCACCAACAAACAATTACCATCTTCAACAATCGCAAATATGACATCTACCAAAATAAACCACAACAATAACACCGCCGATGATGTATTACCACCACCAGCAGAATAGAAGACAAGAACCTGTTAGGACTTATCCTCCCAAAAGATACCATGGAAACCTTCCTTTGTGTACAAAATGCACCCTGCATCACATAGGAAATTGCACTGTCAAGTGTCGAACTTGCAACAAAGTGGGTCATCTGACTAGAAACTGCAGAGACAAAAGATCAACCGCTGAAAACAACTCTTGAGGATATTCAACTCTCATCAGAATCTTCTTCAATCTAAAAACCCCAATCATCAATCCTCGTCGTCTGTTACTTTTATTCTACTACAAGATACTTAGCATAAGTATCAACTCTTTTTCATATGTGAAGTTCATATGTAAAGTTATCTATAAAATAATAAAGTAATGATTCTGTTACATTTTGTTATCTGATGATATCAAAACTCGACATCGTTTGTCAAATTCTACTATTTCTATTATATACTCTCCTCATACCTTTGCAACATAAAATTTTCATCCTCGATTATATGGGCGTCAATACAATCAACATCTGAATATTATCTAACAATTCATTACCATATTATGTTTTTATGCTTAGGTAAGACGATTTATGATCATCTTATTGAAATGAATTAGGTCACTTCTTCATTTGAATAAGGAAATTATAAATCCCTGAACTATGAATTTATAAATTCTCAGTTACAAGGAGTTGGATGCTTCTTTTTGTAAGTGACTAATTATAAATAAGTAGGCTTAAGTATATAACATACGTACAAACAAGTTTCTTTCAATCCGTTTGTATAAACAATCCCTTAATCATTATCATTATTACCTTCATTTTCATTATTACCTTCATCATCTGTTCATTTCAAAATCTGTATCTCACGTGATTAGCAACTCTCTTACAAATTCATAATCATTCCTTGACATCACTCATTCCATGATCTCCGTATTCTAAAAAATTTCTATATTCTGCAACGTAATAACAAGGAAACACACAAGAATCTATGCAATGTCAAATGATTTCAATACCACTAGGTATGAAAATTTTGACAAAGACTTGTGATAGCATTCTTATTTAATGTTGACTTTTAAAGGTTAATGAATAACGATTCCTTACGATCTGAGTAGCGCAACGTATTCCATCCACCCAGATTCTACCAGAATCTAGAGAAATTCTATTGACTGTCACCAAGAGGTATGATCTTGAAAATAAGTAGACGTGTGAAAGGAGGTAATTATAATTATGGTGTACAACATAATTATAAATGCATCACACACGTGAACTTGTAACCTTGATTAGCCTAACTTAAATTCATTCAATTCAACTTTAAATTAAATCTCGGGACGAGATTTCTGTAAGGGGTGGAGACTATAACAACCCAAGAATTTTCATCAAATGCAAAACCTATTTTACTATTATCACAATTGTACGGGGAAATTTTTCGCTTTATTACATTACTTGTATTGTCAATATCTCAGTATGTCATGTAACTTGCATAACTAAAGTAGACGAGCTCACGCAACCTATCTATGGCAATCATATATTCATATATGTCAAGCAATCAATCCATTAATATGTTATCTAACATATTGTGAATCCGTATTCATTCCTGAAACCCTAATTTTGGGAATTCCTCTACACAACTTAAGGTACAAGTACATGAGGCACATGTACAAGTCCTTTAAACTTATCTATTCATTTAGCACAACCTTATAAATCACATAACTTATAAGTACCATTCATTCTAAGATCAAAAAACCCTAAGTATAATTAGGATTTCCTTCCATTTCTCATTAGATTTAAGTATAAGTTCTTAAGTTTACTTTACAACCATCCTAAGTCCTAAATCTAAACCATAATCCTTCACACCAAACCCTTACCTTACTAAGACCCTAAGTCAAAACCATGATTCACCACTTTAACACTATGGTTCATAGAATTTACAATATGATTCATAGAATTTATACTATGATTCATTACATTATCACTTACCTAGATCCTACAACATGAATTCCTACCTCAATACACTAGGTCAATCTCCTTCTTAAAAACCTTTAGTACAACCCTATGAAACACAATATACAAGTATATGAAGTATGGAATTCAAATATATACTTTTCCCTCCAAAACCTAATTCAATTGTACAAGATACCTAAGCTAGAATACTAGACCTCTAATACACCTCAATTGAATTAGTTTTCCTCCTAAATTCAAGGTACAACCCTTTAAAACCCTAAGTATAAGTCTTGGAAGCATAGGATTTCAAATAATAGATTTTCCCTCCTAAATTCAAACTCGGATATATAAGTATTTAAACCTAAGATACAAGTCTTTTTAGCATTAAACTTTAAACCTATTTTCCCTCCTAAGATCATAGTACAACATTCCAAAGCCCTAGGTACAAACCCTTAATACACGAATTCAAACAATAGAATTCCCTCCAAAACATAGTTATTAACCGAATTGCCAAACACCCCCTTAACTACCAAATTCGAATTCTAGGCCTATGATTCCCATTCCAAACCCTAAACTAAGCTTATTATCAGTCCCTAATCATAATCCTTAAGTCCTACATGATCCCTAACCCTAGAACCCTAATATTCGAGCTAAACCAAACACCCCTTTTTCTGCCGTGTTGTCCCAAACACCCCTTTTCAGAATCTGCATAACCCAAACACCCCTCTAAACCCATGTGCAGATCAAAATACCCATTTTGACCCATCCCACATGCTGCTACAACACCTTATACAACTCCTACACCAATCAAAACTACCCTTGGCCTCCAAGTTACTTCTTTGCCTCGTCATATAGCTAAAACGCCACCACCACCTTACCAATTTGGTTAGTCACCTTCCTTGGCCACCAAGTTCTTCACCACAACCCTCCACATCATCTACCTACTGTCCTAGACTTGTATATTCAGCCCCTACTCACCCTTGGTCCCCAAGTTGAAACCAACTATAAATAGGCATACACATACACATCAAAAACTCATCCCACACCTTTCTATACCTCAAAAACCCTTATTATTTAGATGCACTAGCAATATCCAGGCTCTAAGTATCTAAAGAAGGTCTTAAGAAAAGAAAAGAAGCCAAGAAGTAGAAGAAACCAAGCTATAGTTCATGTTCTAGGCGTATGTATGCATAAAATCACCACTTTGATCTACACACACCCATGTAAGTTCAAACCTTGTTCTATCAACTCTCTACCATGTCCTTAGGATGTCTAAAATCTGGTCTCATAGGTTCCTTAATAAAAATCTAGCTAGAACATGTTTTTGAGTTCACATAAAATCATAAAATGCCCATTTCGACCCACTTTTGCACTAGTATAACTTTCGAATTGTCTTAACAACCTATGCCCCTTTTTTTTGGATATGTTAAACACCTTCCCTAACACTCTATATATGCACTATATGAGCTCTTTAATCATTTATTTGATCATTCAAATGATCATACCAAAACAGCCCCAAAAATGACAGCATATGTCATTTTTGCGACTATTTTGGGACACACTTTCACGCCACCAAAACTCGACCCTTTTAAACACAACTCCCATATGTTTTTAGATCTGGTATATCACTATCTTAGGGACTACAACATACTCCAAAATCACCCCTTAACTCGAACCCTAGACCCCTTAAAAATCGTGACCCACTTCGTCCCAAAAACACGAAAATCCTAAAAATATTTCTAAGTGTTTATAACTTAAAAACTATAGGGACTGATTTTGCCACTTTCTAAACTTAAAATTCAGGGATTAGAATTGTAATTAGGTCAAACTTAAGTAAAAGGACTTATTTTGCCATTTTTGAAACTATAGGGACTAAAAGTGTCATTTTTCAAACTTGAGGGACTAAAATGTAACTTTTTCAAAACTTAAAGTTTATTTTATTTAAAATATTAACTTTCAAAATTTATAAACATAGGGACTAGAATTGTAATATCTTAAAACTTATATGCCTAGGGTTAGTTTTGCTATTTTCTAAACTAAAAAGGTTTGTTTTGTAAAATTTATTTATAACAAGGGTATAAAATGTAAATTCTAAAATTATAAACTTTAGGGATTAAAATGGTAATATTTTAAAACTTATAAAAGGACTAGTTTTGCCAATTTCCAAACTATAAAGTAGAAATTGTCATTTCTCCATTCTCCAAAGTTTAAAATGTAAATACCCTTATTTATATTTTTATAAAACCTATCTTATTTGGAATTACAATGGTATATTGTATCTCAATACTAGGGATATTCATATTAAAGATGTTCCATCTCGATATTACGTTCTGACTGAGTGGTTGGGTTTACGATTTAAAGTGCCCTCGCTCCTCAAACGTTTATAGAATGGCTTCTAAAATATGATTGCCCGAACGGGGATACATTATTTCATAATCATCCTTTCCAAATAAGTTATCATCCAAACTCCAAACTTTGTAAAGATTCTGGATTATACCCAATTAATCTAAGAACCTTATAAATCAAAGTTCTCAAATACAATCTTCTAAAGCCCTTAGGAACCCATGTTCTAGAGTACAATCTTCCTAAGACTTGACATATTTACTCAGGTTGCGTGACGTGGCTGTTTACTATCATTTTATTATATCAACATTCCCCGGTTAAGATTGTGATAAGGTCGTCAGCTTTCATTTCAGAATATTTATTACATCTACCTACCAGGTGAGTTCATAGCCTCGCTTTTCAATCTTTTGAATGTTTTATAAACCCGCGAGGGGGATACATGCTTGTTACAAACTCTTTTACATACTCGTTTATCTTATAACAATGTGATTACTTTTCAAAGGCTTAATGAATTCATAACCCCATATTTCAATCTTTTGAATACTTTATAAACCTGTGATACCTGATATAAACCATGAATGCAAGTGTTTTCTAAATGTATGCTATCCAGATATATTATTGCCTAAGTAGCTTCCAGTGCCATTATTTCCATATCATGAATCATTAATTACTTGCATTGCGAGTGAACGCGAATATTGTGAATAGATCTATTGGGGGTGACGGCTCCCGTTGGTATACCCATGCTTGGGGTAGCCAAACGCACTATATTTGTCCTAATAGGTAACCTTGGCAAGTTATCTTTTCCACGGGGACATCTGTCCCTAACCAATATCACTACGGTGATTTCCCTGTTAATGTATTGATGTCATGAGCTTAGGTACAATAATAATGTTACCCTGATTTTCCATGAAAATTGTATTCGTTACAATTATTACCATTATAATGACTTGCATTCAACCATATGATAATATTCAACTGTTTTCCCATGATAATACTGTTCTCCATGATATTAAATGTTCTCCATGATAATTATCCTAGTAATGCCAATATTTCCATATAATAACCTGTATTCAATTATTACATTTCAAACATATGAATTTCACTCAACCTTTGTGTTGACCCTTTTTAGCATGTTTATCTCAGGTAATTGAGCAAGTTGCGGTACGGAGTGGCATGGACTCGAAGATGGCTGAACTGTTATCATTCAAACATGATGTTTTAGATTTTGGGACCTGCATTTTGTAAAAACTCTGATTATAATGAATGATAACTAAATTTTTCCAACAACGTCTCTTTTAAAGTTGTTTTCTATGATTATGATTGTTGTATCCATGAAGTAATACCCTAGATTAGCTTCCGCTGCTATATTGTAAAAATGGGGGTGTTACACATGGTTGTCGGTATTCAGAAAAGAAGCTTGCGAGCCAGTCCTATGTTGAAATAGGATCAGCAGCTGCAAAATGTACAAACATACAACACTTAGCATATATACAAAACTATATTAGCGACAACTAAAATACAACAAAAATGACATATCTTACCGCGTAAATACATTCCAATTTTCAGCAACATATATTAACAATTAGAACAGTTAAAGAAATTTTATAAGTTCAAAACTTTGAGCAAAAGCTTGCCTAAATCATTTTTGCTTTGTGATCAACAACTGATACAAATCTGAAAATAAGAAGAGATCAAAAGTTTAAAACATTTTGAAGGCTTCATTTTTTGATCTATTTTTTTTCATTAAAGGGTGTTTGTTTTAGCTTATATGATGGGCTTATAAGTTATGTACCTATGTCAAGTTTGATAAGCTCATAAGCTCATTTTTAATGCCACTTGAGCTTGTGAATTTAGATAAGCAATAAGCTTAAGTAAATAAGCTCATAAGCAATGAGCTTACTAATAGTCTAAGAAAAAGGGCTTATGAAACATATGGTCAAATTACATAAGCTCATAAGCCTCTAAATAAGCTTAAACAAACACCCCTAGTGCAGTTTTAAGGGTGTTTCGAATTGTTTAATTTAATGCTCATCTGACTAATTATTAAATAAGCCATTTGGAATAAGCAAGTATAAAATGCTTACTTATTTCAGAAACCAATGCGCCTGATAACTGGGCTAAATAAGCAACAATAGCAGAAAGTAAAAAATGAAAGAAGTGGTAAGATCACCTGCAGATATACAGTTGCAACGGATTTTACGTTTTCTTCCTACTTCGAAATCAAGCACCTGAGAAAAAAATAGATTGATGTCACACATTAAATTAATGTTTTAGATAGCCTATCTAATGATTTATCAGACAATGCAACTATAGCCTTAAGTTTACCACTATCTCCGAGTATAAAACAAAAAGAAGATAAATTGAGAGCATAAATAATGCAGTATAGAAAAGAAGAGGAAAATCAAACAATAAAAAGATAATTGGAGAGCATAAATAATATAGAAAAGAATAGGAGAAGACTTGTCAATCTTGACTATGTACAGTAAAAAGGAGATATTTATAAAGGAAATCCCGTTTCTCCTGATTGTTTCCAACTTATCTCTCTCTCCATCATCATCTCCGTCATTTGTTTCATTATCTCGTCTTCATGATCAAGCCATAACTTTAGTGCTTAAAATCCAAAAATAAATTTCTCTAGGATTATATGCATACACATTTTCTTAAAGTTTTACCTTTCTAATTTGGTGATGTCATATTACTTACATGTTCTCTTATGTTGATAGAATTGCATAACCACAAGGTCGTCAACATCGAAAACACCAGCCTAACTTTAGATGCTATTCCGGCATGATTGGCTGATCTTACTACAGTCGTGGATGGGGGGGCCCATAGACTGCTGCCATCAGCAAGTGCTGTATACCAACATTCTTACTGGAACTCTCTGCAGTAAAAAAACGGGAAAAACTACAAAGAGTTTATAAGTTGTCTACCTTTCTTGCTTTAATGGGTATGGAAGGAGCAGTAGGCCTTATTCGCTGGTTTGGGAACGAATGAATCAGTAGTCTCACGTAAGCCAGATGTGCTAGGAAAATAAGTAAAATTTGCTACTAGTACTTTAACTGATGATGCCATGTCCTGGGAATGCTCATGCCAGCCTATGGGAATAGAGCAAGCTAATCAAATCACCTGGACTAAGTTAAAAAGGCTTCTGACGAACAAGTACTGTCCTCGAACTGAGATCAAGAAAATGGAAGATGAATTTTATGGTCTAACTGTAAATGGAAAAAAGGTTGATCTCAAGGCCCTTACATTAGAAGTTCCAAGAATTAGCATTTTATGTCCAAACAGGTGCAAATTCTGACGATAACTTATGGCAAGCTTTCATCGGGGGGACTGTCGACAAGCGTTGAAGGAGAAACCATTACTGCTTCAAAACCTCAGCATTGGAAGAAGCCACCAACATAGCTCAACAAGACTAATGGACCAAATTTATAGCGTAATTCTGTGCAAGAAACCAATGATCACAAACGAAAGATCGATGATAGAAGGAACACCACCAACAACAACAACTACCCCAATGATCGCAACAACAATAATCACTCCAACAATCACATTAACAAAAATAACTACCCAAATAACCGTAACAATAACAACCGCAACAATTATCACCATCAGCAGCAAATGGAAGGCAAGGAAATCTTTAAGGCTAATGGAAACCGTGGATATAATGGACCTCATCCCCTTTGTAGGAAGTGTACTCGCATCACACAGGATCGTGCACTGTTAGGTGTCAGAATTGCCATAAAGTAGGCCATCAGACTAGAAACTGTGGAGATATGAACCTTTCTATTTCCAACATCACTCTATCTCTCAACTAAATCTCGAGACATGTAACATAAGTATCAACTCTTTTTCATATGTAAAGTTTGTATATCCATGAAATAAAAGTAATAATTCCGTTACATCTTGTTATCTGATGATATCAAAACTCGACATCGTTTGTCAAATTCTACTAATTCTATTATGTTCAACTCTGAATACTCTCCTCATACCTTTGAAACATAAATTTTCATCCTCGATTATATGGACGTCAGTACAATCAACATCTCAATATTATGTAACCATTCATGATCATATCATTTTCTACACATTACCGTCTCGATATCATGTTTTTATGCTTGGGTAAGACGATTTATGATCATCTTATTGAAATGAATTAGGACGCTTCTTCATTTGAATAAGGAAATTATAAATCTCCGAAATATGAATTGATAAATTCTTAGTTACAAGAAGTTGGACGCTTGTTTTTGTAAGTGACCAATTATAAATAAGTAGCTTAAGTATATAACATACGTACAAACAAGTTTCTTTCAATCCATTTGTATAAACAATCCATTAATCATTATTATTATTACCTTCATTTTCATTATTTGTTCATTTCAAAATCTGTATCTCACGTGATTAGCAACTCTCATATAAATTTACAAACATTCCTTGACATCACTCATTCCATGATCTCCGTATACTAAAATTCTCTGTTATATTCTGCAATGTAATAACAAGGAAACACACAAGAATCTATACAATGTCAAATGATTTCAATACCACTAGGTATGAAAATTTTGACAAAGACTTGTGATAGCATTCTTATTTGATGTTGACTTTTAAAGGTTAATGAATAACGATTCTTTACGATCTGAGTGGCGCAACGTATTCTATCCACCCAGGTTCTATCAAAATCAGGAGAAATTCTATTGACTGTCATCAAGAGGTGTAGTCTTGAAAATAAGTAGACGTGTGAAAAGAAGTAATTATAATTATGGTACGTAACATAATTATAAATGCATCACACACGTGAACTTGTAACCTTGATTAGCCTAACTTAAATTCATGCCCAATACTTACATCTATTCAATTCAACTTTCAATTAAATCTCGGGACGAGATTTCTGTAAGGGGTGGAGACTATAACAACCCAAGAATTTTCATCAAATGCAAAACTTATTTTACTATTATCACAATTGTACGGGGAAATTTTTCGCTTTATTACATTACTTGTATTATCAATATCTCAGTATGTCATGTAACTTGCATAACTAAAGTAGACGAGCTCACGCAACCTATCTATGGCAATCCTATCTTCATATATGTCAAGCAATCAATCCATTAATATGTTATCCAACATATTGTGAATCCGTACTCATTCCTGAAACCCTAATTTTGGGAATTCCTCTACACAACTTAAGGTACAAGTACATGAGGCACATGTACAAGTCCTTTAAACTTATCTATTCATTTAGCACAACCTTATAAATCACATAACTTATAAGTACCATTCATTCCAAGATCATAAAACCCTAAGTATAATTAGGACTTCCTTCCATTTCTCATTAGATTTAAGTATAAGTTCTTAAGTTCACTTTACAACCATCCTAAGTCCTAAATCTAAACCCTAATCCTTCACACCAAACCCTTACCTAGCTAAGACCCTAAGTCAAAACCATGATTCACCACTTTAACACTATGGTTCATAGAATTTACAATATGATTCATAGAATTTATACTATGATTCATTACATTATCACTTACCTAGATCCTACAACATGAATTCCTACCTCAATACACTAGGTCAATCTCCTTCTTAAAAACCTTTAGTACAACCCTATGAAACACAATATACAAGTATATGAAGTATGGAATTCAAATATATACTTTTCCCTCCAAAACCTAATTCAATTGTACAAGATACCTAAGCTAGAATACTAGACCTCTAATACACCTCAATTGAATTAGTTTTCCTCCTAAATTCAAGGTACAACCCTTTAAAACCCTAAGTATAAGTCTTGGAAGCATAGGATTTCAAATAATAGATTTTCCCTCCTAAATTCAAACTCGGATATATAAGTATTTAAACCTAAGATACAAGTCTTCTTAGCATTAAACTTTAAACCTATTTTCCCTCCTAAGATCATAGTACAACATTCCAAAGCCCTAGGTACATACCCTAAATACACGAATTCAAACAATAGAATTCCCTCCAAAACATAGTTATTAACCGAATTGCCAAACACCCCCTTAACTACCAAATTCGAATTCTAGGCCTATGATTCCCATTCCAAACCCTAAACTAAGCTTATTATCAGTCCCTAATCATAATCCTTAAGTCCTACACGATCCCTAACCCTAGAACCCTAATATTCGAGCTAAACCAAACACCCATTTTTCTGCCGCGTTGTCCCAAACACCCCTTTTCAGAATCTGCATAACCCAAACATCCCTCTAAACCCATGTGCAGATCAAAATACCCATTTTGACCCATCCCACATGCTGCTACAACACCTTATACAACTCCTACACCAATTAAAACTACCCTTGGCCTCCAAGTTACTTCTTTGCCTCGTCATATAGCTAAAACGCCACCACCACCTTACCAATTTGGTTAGTCACCTTTCTTGGCCACCAAGTTCTTCACCACAACCCTCCACATCATCGACCTACTGTCCTAGACTTGTATATTCAGCCCCTACTCACCCTTGGTCCCCAAGTTGAAACCAACTATAAATAGGCATACACATACACATCAAAAACTCATCCCACACCTTTCTATACCTCAAAAACCCTTATTATTTAGATGCACTAGCAGTATCTAAGTTCCAAGTATCCAAGGAAGGTTTTAAGAAAATAAAAGAAGCCAAGAAGTAGAAGAAACCAAGCTATAGTTCATGTTCTAGGCGTATGTATGCATAAAATCACCATTTTGACCCACTTTGATCCACACACACCCATGTAAGTTCAAACCTTGTTCTATCAACTCTCTACCATGTCCTTAGGATGTCTAACATCTGGTCTCATAGGTTCCTTAATAAAAATCTAGCTAGAACACGTTTTTGAGTTCACATAAAATCATAAAATGCCCATTTCGACCCACTTTTGCACTAGTATAACTTTCGAATTGTCTTAACAACCTATGCCCCTTTTTTTGGATATGTTAAACACCTTCCCTAACACTCTATATCTGCACTATATGAGCTCTTTAATCATTTATTTGATCATTCAAATGATCATACCAAAACAGCCCCAAAAATGACAGCATATGTCATTTTTGCGACTATTTTGGGACACACTTTCACGCCACCAAAACTCGACCCTTTTAAACACAACTCCCATATGTTTTTAGATCTGGTATATCACTATCTTAGGGACTACAACATACTCCAAAATCACCCCTTAACTCGAACCCTAGACCCCTTAAAAATCGTGACCCACTTCGTCCCAAAAACACGAAAATCCTAAAAATATTTCTAAGTGTTTATAACTTAAAAACTATAGGGACTGATTTTGCCACTTTCTAAACTTAAAATTCAGGGATTAGAATTGTAATTAGGTCAAACTTAAGTAAAAGGACTTATTTTGCCATTTTTGAAACTATAGGGACTAAAAGTGTCATTTTTCAAACTTGAGGGACTAAAATGTAACTTTTTCAAAACTTAAAGTTTATTTTATTTAAAATATTAACTTTCAAAATTTATAAACATAGGGACTAGAATTGTAATATCTTAAAACTTATATGCCTAGGGTTAGTTTTGCTATTTTCTAAACTAAAAAGGTTTGTTTTGTAAAATTTATTTATAACAAGGGTATAAAATGTAAATTCTAAAATTATAAACTTTAGGGATTAAAATGGTAATATTTTAAAACTTATAAAAGGACTAGTTTTGCCAATTTCCAAACTATAAAGTAGAAATTGTCATTTCTCCATTCTCCAAAGTTTAAAATGTAAATACCCTTATTTATATTTTTATAAAACCTATCTTATTTGGAATTACAATGGTATATTGTATCTCAATACTAGGGATATTCATATTAAAGATGTTCCATCTCGATATTACGTTCTGACTGAGTGGTTGGGTTTACGATTTAAAGTGCCCTCGCTCCTCAAACGTTTATAGAATGGCTTCTAAAATATGATTGCCCGAACGGGGATACATTATTTCATAATCATCCTTTCCAAATAAGTTATCATCCAAACTCCAAACTTTGTAAAGATTCTGGATTATACCCAATTAATCTAAGAACCTTATAAATCAAAGTTCTCAAATACAACCCATGTTCTAGAGTACAATCTTCCTAAGACTTGACATATTTACTCAGGTTGCGTGACGTGGCTGTTTACTATCATTTTATTATATCAACATTCCCCGGTTAAGATTGTGATAAGGTCGTCAGCTTTCATTTCAGAATAATTATTACATCTACCTACCAGGTGAGTTCATAGCCTCGCTTTTCAATCTTTTGAATGTTTTATAAACCCGCGAGGGGGATACATGCTTGTTACAAACTCTTTTACATACTCGTTTATCTTATAACAATGTGATTACTTTTCAAAGGCTTAATGAATTCATAACCCCATATTTCAATCTTTTGAATACTTTATAAACCTGTGATACCTGATATAAACCATGAATGCAAGTGTTTTCTAAATGTATGCTAGGGGGTGGGAGGGGGGGGTGTTTTTTAGTTTACGATTTTCAGATGTTTTGGTTAACAAAATAAAAAAAATTTAGTCAAAAAACGAAGGGGGTCTGAGGAATCAAGGGGGGGGGCGGGGGGTGGTGGCGGGGGGGGAGGGTAAAACAAAAAAAAACGGGGGGGGCGAAACTAAACACCAAACGCACCTACCGAACCACAACGAAAAAAAAGAAACGGGGCATTCACCCCTCCCTTACTACTAAACTCCTCCTTTCACACTCCCCAAGACCCCCCCCTCCTTCCTTCCCCACTCCTCCCCCTCCCCTATCCCCACCCCCCCCCCCCCCTTGTCTTTCCCCCTTCAGCATTTTCTTTTTTTTTTTTTTTTGTTTTTTTTTTTTTGTTTTTTAGCAGTCACGTGCATTGGGCTTTTTCTTTTTTCTTTTTATATTCCCGCATGTGAAAAGGTTGCGGCCGATTCCATGGTCTCCTAATTTATTCTTGGGGTCTTTACACCGCTTCTATGACCTGATTTTTCGCCTTGACAGAGATCCCGTTTTGTCAATCAGTACTACCGGGGTCCTTTATGAACTTTTAGTTATCTGATATCATCCGCCCTGTTCCATATTCGTGAAAAACCCCCCCCCCTTTCTTTCGTTGATTATGTAGTCTCTAACATGATCACCGAACTCAAGTTTTTGAGTACCAAGTAAACCTTGTAATTTGAAATTGATTTAATATGGAGAACTCCGCATATTGAGATTTTTTTCGCTCTTACTTATACGGTGATAACTTGATAAATATGACATTTTTCAGTCCTTTTAGTAATAAGTTTCAGAGAGAGTTAACGATATTTAATACCCCTTTGCATGGTTACTTTTGCCAAAACAGTCCAAAATGCCATTGCAAAGCTTATTTAGCGCATGATATCGTGAAATAAATATTGGTTCACTAGAGGTTATAGTTTATAATATATAGGTAAAAATATGAAGGTTTAACGTAACGAAAGTTTTAAAAACAACGATTCGTTAAGAATGGAAATCAAACGGGTCGATATGTTGGGTTTCTATATGGATATAACGCGTTTAGGTTTTAATTTCAAATTCCTTCAATACTCTGTATAAAGGGTTTATATTTACAAAGTAACATTGTTATGATTATAGCATTGTTTCAGGATAGATTATTTAACAGTGCATTTGAATCATGAGCTCATGATTTAAGAATTAAACCATGCAAATTAGGGTTTCGGGTGTACAGTTTAGGATCTCAAATGGAATATAGAGCGATGATTGAGTTATCTAAACTTTTACAAGAGTTACTAGTTTAGGATCATATGAATAAATTCACTATGAGTGTTGTTGGAGCTAAGAGCTAATGAATTGATTTCACTTAGAATACCTGGTTATGAGACTTATAGATTGGACAAACGGGTCGAAATCGGGAACTTTTAAGCTTTGTAAGTACCTTAGAATAACGAATCTGAGCTTCTTTTCTTGATTTCTTTAGTTCACTTCTGTTCTTGATACTTTTCGAACTCTTAGGAACTTATTTGAGCAAAGGATTGTGCTATGATGAGGTTATAGTGGAGGAAGTGGCGGGATGATAGGTAATGTTTGTAGGCCGCTTGAAACCCTTTTTTTTTAATACTTGTTGCTGGCGACTATGGAGGCCATCTAAGCGTTGGCGGATGCTCTTTTTAGGGAATTAAGATAGTTGTATGTTTAAGACAGCGTGGTGGGCGTGATGTTGGAGAGGTAGGTACTGAGTGTTGAGCGATTAGGCTCTATGAGAGGTTTTTATGAGTTAATCAATAGTTAAGGAATGTATGATATAGCAGTGTATTTGCGACTTGTGTTCCTCGTGGAATGGCCGCCGGACTTATGATTTAGTCACTAATTATGGTGTAAAAAGAGCGGGAACGCTCAGGCTGTGATTTTGGCAAGAAAATGAATTTAAGATCATTTGTTAAGCTGTTGGGAAGTGATGATGGGTGCATGCTTTGAAATGCTCTGTGTCTATACTTGCTTTGTTTTATGTATAAATGGGTATGAATATTAAGCCAAAAAATAGGGTCGCGGGTTCATTAGGGCGTATGGCTATAGGACCCGGGACCCCACCCTTCTAGGGTTTTTAAGCTATTGACGTGTTATGTTAGGCAGTCGCGTGCCCTAGCTCTGCAGTTGAGTGAGAGTGATATTAAAGTGATAAAGACTTACAAATGTTCTGCTAGGAGCTATGTTATTAAGAGAGTTTAAACTACTACGCGATCAATAAGTTTGGTTCTTGCTGTGACCTTTCGCGGCAAATATATTGGATCCATTTTTGGGATGGGCTATGAATCACTTATTGACTCGGTTTAATCACTTAAATCCTGGGCTACCATCTCACGCCAACCGCGCTTAGCATTTTGGAATGTTAAGATATTGAAAGGTCTCTTGAAATGAACCGTGTCGTGAGCCGTATCATTCTAACATATTCTTCGCACCGTCCATAGCCTATAGAATTTACTTGGTGTAACCATTATTAACCGTTGCACTATCGATCTATATGATAATGTGAAGGAAGTTAGTCGCCCGCACTTGCATCCACTTTGACTACTATACACCCATCGTCAACCCTCTACAAGTCTGTAAAGCGGTACTAGTATTATACCAACTTTATCCTTAGTCTAGATGGCTAGGTTAATGGCGGTTTAGTTGGTCTGCTTATTCAAGTTTGCTGATAGACCACCCCATAGCATGTTTAGTAGAAACAGGCTGGTCATGGTTTAGAGTATGTTTTTTGATCTTCGGGGTATAGCGGTTTTATCGGGTTAGTCAGGGTTACTCAGTTAGATGTTGGTAAAAATACTATTTGGCCAAATTGAAGGATTAATATTGTATATATGGTGTACTCCAGAAATTGTTGTAATGAAGTGTATGATGACTTTGCTCATGTAACTTGTACTGTGCAACGAGATAGTGACATCATAAGATTTACTATGAAGAAAAATGAGTGTTAAAAAAACGGCTACTTTATTGGATGTCATAGCTTTAATGTAATTGTACAGTTAGTGCTTTTAAAGTTACTTTTATGTACATTGACTTGATGGGGAGTTTATTATGTCAAATGAGATGTTATATTAATTTGTACATAAAGTGATTTAGTTAGCTTGAAATTCATTTTAGATGTTTACAATTTTGTTTCTTGAGAATTATAGGGTGTAGAAGGTATACGATAACGTTGTTTATTTTTTGTTTAGAGCCCGTCTTGATTAATAATGTTGCAAATGGTACAATTTATAGGTTATGTACTTTTTTAATTAATGGATTATTAAGATGAGCGACTTGCATTTGTTATGATGTTTGCTTTTGACATTAAAATAATTTTTATAGATGGCATAGGTTAGGTTCTGCAGTTGTCGTTTTTTTGAAGAGTGGTCTACTTTTGTTTTTATGCAAGTTACATTGCATATTGGTTTTTGGGTTTGTGCTTCTTAAAATGTTTTAATAATTTATTTTTGTCATGTAAAGCAATGTGATTATATAATTACTTTTTTTTTCTTATTTGTAGCTATTGCCATTGCTACTAAAAAAATAATTAACATTTTTTCTATATGTAATTTAAAAAAACAATCTTTCCCCTCTTCCCCCCCCGGTACAATTGTTGTATCAATTTATTTTTATTTAGAAATAAAGGTTTGATTTTGCATTTGATTATATAAATTCTGGGTTGTTATAGTCTCCACCCTTTAAAGAAATCTCGTCCCGAGATTTAGTCAAAATGCCGGAGAGATGTCAAGGAATGATTATTGAATTTGTAAGAGAGTTGCTAATCATGTGGGATACATATTTGGAAATGAACAGATGATTGAATGGTTATAATGATAAGATTAATGTGAGAAAAGGAATTATTTGTACAAAAAGAAACTTGTTTGTACGTATGCTATATACTTAAGCCTACGTTGTTATTATTTGTCACTTACAAGTGAAGCGTCTAAATCCTTGTAAACTGTGATTTTTAAAAGTCATAGTTCGGAGTTTTATAATTTCCTTATTCAATTGAAGAAGCGTCCTAATTTCATTTCAATAGATGATCAGAATATCGTCTTTCATAAGCATTAAATATGATATCATAAACCGGTAATGTGTAGAAAATGATATAGATCATAAAAGGTAAGAAAAAATATTGAGATATTTACATTGTAATGACGCCCATATAGTCGATTAATTATGTTCAAAGGTATGAGGAGTATTCAATGTTGAAATGGAATTGACAAATGATGTCGAGTTTTGATATCACTAGGATAACAAGATGTAACTGACATTATTTCTTTATTATTTCTGGGATAAACTTTACATAGAAAAATTTTTTTTTTAAGAGAGTTGACACTTATACTACGTATCTCGTGGTAGGATTCTAGGATTTAAAAGCAACAAATGACCAAGGATTGTAGTCTGATGTTTAGGGTTTTCAAACTTATGAAGTGTGTTTCAGAAGATTCTGGTGATGAACTTGAATATCTTCGAGAGTTGCTTCTAGAGTAGAAATTCTAGAGTGAACAAAAGTAAACTTGTCTCTAAATACGCCCTCCTGTGGCCCTGTTGTTTGCTTTTGAGCACCGATTTGCATAATGTCCTTTCTCTCCACAGGCATTATAAGTTACGGATATTGGTTGCAGGTTGTTTCCAGTGGTTGATATTTTGTTTCTGCAGTTCCTAGTCAGATGACCTATCCTGTTACAAGTTCGACACTTGACAGTGCAGGGTCCTATGTGATGCAGGGTGCACCTTTCACACAATGGACGATTTCCAGTATACCCATTGGTGGCAGCATTATTCCTGAAGGTTTCTTGCCTTCTATTCTGCTGTGGGTGGTAATCATTGTTATGGTTGTTGTTGTTATAGTTATCCTGATAGTTGTTGTTGTTGATGATGTTTCCCTTATCCTCAAGCTTTCGTTTGTGATTATTGGTTTCTTGCACATAATCATGCCTTATTATCTGATCCATTAACCTCTGGGCTATGTTGGTGGCTTCCTCTAAAGTTTGAGGCTTTGAGGCAGTAACATTTCCTTCAATACTTCTAGGTAATCCACTGATGAAGACTTCCATGAGTTTCTCGGTGTTTGGTACCATGTTTGGGCATAAGACATTAAATTCACGGATCTCCAATGTAAAGTCTTAAGATTTCTTTCCTTTCACGGCCAAGTTGTAAAATTCGTCTTCCATTTCTTGACTTCAGTTCGAGGGCAATACTTATTGGTTAAGAGCCTTTTCAATTTGGTCCAGGTGATTTGATTGGCTTGATCTATTCCAATAGGTTGAGCGTATGAATTCCACCAGGATAGGGCATCATCGGTTAAAGTACCGGTAGCAAATGTCACTTTGTTTTCCTCGGCACAGTTGCTACGAGAAAATACCGATTCAGTCCGCTCAAACCAGCGATGAGGCCAACTTGCTCCTTCCGTACATTGAAGTAGAAAAGGTTGTCAGCTAACGACTCTTTATAGTTGCTGTTTTTGCTACAGGGTTCCAGTGGTACGGTGTTTCCTGTTGGGATTACTAGCACTTGCCATTGTTGCAGCTTGTGCTTTTAGAGCTGAGGAAATGCCATCAGTAATTAGTTGCTGGATGGCAGCTAAAGTTATGGCTGGTGTTTCAGATGTTGACGTCCTTTTGGGAGGCATTCTATCAACATAAGACAACACGTAGTAAGAATGATATCACAAGTTTTGAAAGGTAATACTTAAAAGAAAATGTGATGCTTAAAATGTTTAAAGAGTAATGCTTATTTTTTAATTTTAAGCACTTATAAGCATCTAGAGGTTATGGTATGATTCATAATGATGAGAGCGGAGATAATGCATGCATATGATGTGACGGAGATGATAATGAAAGGAGATAAGTTGGTATTTATGAAACAACAAGGTAACAGGATTCCCTTTGTATTAAGAACAACTTGCCTTTTTACTGTACATAGTCAAGATTTGACAAGTGTTTTTATTTATACCACACATCCCGTGGCTAGGATATAGCTATAACTAGTCTAATAAGTTGCTGATTTTGAGCTTGTAGATGGCATTCTAAAGATCTTCCTGATTTGTTTGGTGACGAGCTTGGATCTCATCAATGTTTTGTTTTAAGATTGGGAAATTCTGTGGTGAGAAATGCAATCTTATCTCTTTGCCCTAAGTGACTTCTTTTGGATTGTTTGATAATCTGAGTACGGAATTCTCTTAAGTTTGGTCTTTAATACATTACTTTCTCTTTGTATGGTCATTCTATCATTAATACGTCCTTCTTCCATTTTATCAATGCGGTGAAAAGAGAGTTCATCTAAGTAATTCAAAATATCTTCGATCTATTCCTCATGATGTTTCAGATGCATCTTAACTAAACTTTTTCCTATTTCAAATATCTGAGGCCGGGTAAGAGTATAAACTGAGAAAGATGATGATACCAAATCACAGGTTTGATTTCGAGATGAATTAGATAACGTAGTTGAGATGATAGTTAGGGATGGATTTGCTTCTTAAGTGGTAATAATTCTTCAGGAACAAATTAAATATCGAGGATCAAATAGTAGTGATGGTGGTAATACCTGAGATGGAGTTAAAATAGCTGGTGGAGTAATAGGATTTAGTGGTGAAATAGGTGATTCCTTAGCATAAAATGTTTGTACGTCCTTTAAACAAGGATTATTGTAGAAAGGTGATATCACTGATGAGATTATATTAGAGTTTTCTGAAGAGTTAAAAGAAATGCTTCCTGATGAAGCTGGGAAATAATCTGATGAGACCGAAGTATAGTTAAGAATATTTATAGAGGAAAAAGCATCCTCAATATCGGAAGTAGAGTGGTTGGGAGAAGACATCGTTTTGTTAACAACCCACTTGTAAATAACATAAGTTATTTATGGCATAATATAGTATAATAGTTATGTATCTTTACATACTGTTCCGAGAATGCAGTGGCACGAAGGACTTTGATGGCTAGAAAAAGAAAAGTGGTTATAGTTAAGGTTTTGACCTTGTTCTCTATAACCATGGCGCTTATACCATTCTATAACACCCCCATTTTTACATATAGCAGCGGAAGCTAACCTGGGGTATTACTTTATAGTACAACAGTCATAATCATAGAAAACGACTCAAAAGAGACGTTGTTCAAAAGATACGTTATCATTCATTTAAAATCAGAGTTTTACAAAGGCAGGTCCCAAAATCTAGTTACATGCCACTCTGTGCCATAAGTTGCTCAATTACATGAGATAAACATGCTAAAAAAGTCAACACAATGGTTGAGTGAAATTCATAGGTTTGAAATGTAATAGTTGAATAAAAGCAGTGTTATAGTAATGCGTTATAGTGTGATATTGGGTTACGTTGTTATACACCCGTTATTTGTAATAATTGCAACGAATACAATTATCATGGAAAAATGGTATTGCATTTATAATGTATTATTGCGTTTCGTCTAAGCTCATGGCACACAAACTGACTGGTGTATATATATACCCAAATTGATGTGATATATATATATATATATAGATAATGGCCCTCGGTGTAGGTAATTGCCATATACCTATGAAATTCAAATATAGTGTGTTTGGTTACCTATCCGGCTAACACAAACAAGATTCGTCAATCCCGATAGATCTATCCACAATATTCGCGTTCACTCGCAAGTGATTATTGGTCCCGTTAATGAGGGGTCTTTTGGCATAATTGTAAATTTAGAACATTAGTTATATTGTATACCCAGGAATTGCATATAATCTGGAAAATACTTGTATTCATAATTTATAGCATGTATCCCCCTCACGGGTTTATGAAACATTAAAGAGATTTAAAAGTGAGGCTATGAACTCACTTAATAGGTAGGTGTAATAAATATTCCAAAAGGAAAGCTGACGACTTTATCACAATCTCAATAGGGAAGGTTGATATAGCAAAATGATAGTAAACAACCATGTCACGCAACCTGAGTAAATATGTCAAGTCTTAGGAAGATTGTACTCTAGAACTTTGGTTCTAAGAGTCTAATATTGTTATGAGTTTGATTGGAAAGTTTGGAGTTATTGTATCACCGTTCGGGCCATCATAATTCAGAGATCATTTAGTAAACGTTTGAGGAGCTAGGGCACTTTAAATCGTAAACCTAACAACTCAGTCAGAACGTAATACCAAGATAAAACCCCTTAATATGAAGCTCCCTAGTATTGTGATACGATATAGATCCGTGACATGTTTTTTAAAAGCACATCGATGATAAATGATATAATGGTTATAACATAAGCGGTTGATCAATATCTGGAAATGATAAGCACGACAAGCGTTAATTAAAGTTATGTCTTGTAAGGTTGAAACGCTATTTTTACTTTTCAAAATGTTACATTTTTAGACCTTGAGAATGAAACATGGCAAATATACCTTGGATGTTTGCACTTTTACGAGTTTGATCCTTCAAGTTCCCCCCCCCCCCCCCCCCCCCCAAATTTAAAAGATTACAAAATAAACCTGCAACTTTGCAAAGTGACATAAATAGACCCCTATAGTTATAACTTTGATAAAATGTATTTTTCAGTCCTTTTTGAGTTAACCTTGCCCAAAGTTTAGAAAGTTACGATATATACCCCTTTGCATGGAATACTTTTGCAAAACAAGTCCAAAATGCCATGCAAGCTTATTTTAAGTTTCTAAATGATATTTGCAGGTTATAGTTTATTAATATAAGGTAAAATATGAAGGTTTAACGTAACGAAAGTTTAAAATAACGATTCGTTAAGCCGGAAATCAAAACGGGTCGAATTAGGGTTTTATAATGAAAACGCGTAGGTTTTTAATTCAAATTCCTTCAAGACTTGATAAAGTGGTTATAATAACATTAGTTAAGCATGTTAGGATAGATTATAACAACATTTTATCATATTAGCTCATAGATTCAAGAAAAACATGAAATTAGGGTTTCGGGTGTACGGTTTTGGATCAAAATGGAAAATGAGCATGAATTGAGTTATAAAACTTTAACAAGAGTTTATTTAGGATCATATGAACATTATAAGAGTGTAGGAGCAGGTATGAAGATCATAGAACCTGGTTTTAGCTTTGTACGCCTAGAATAACGACTCCGGGGCTTCTTTTCTTGATTTCTTTTGCTTCACTTCTGTTCTTGAGACTTATTAGGACCTCTTAGGAACTTATTTGAGCAAAAGATTGCTGCTATGATGGGTTATAGAGGAGGAAGTGGGGGATGAGTAAGAATGAGGGCATGACACCTTTTTTTATACTAGTTTGACCCTTGGAGGCCAAAGGAGCTTAGGGATTAAGGTTAGGACAGGTGGGGGTGATGTGGAGAGGCTAGGTACTGAGTTTGAGGGTCTATGGATGAGTTATCAAAGCTAGGAATGTAGATAAGAGTGTTGGATTGTCCTTGTGGTGCCGCGGCTGTTATGGTGTAAAAGAGAGGGATGTGGCTTGATTTATGGCCAAGAATGAATTTAAGAACATGGTAAAGCTGCTTGGAAGTGATGATGGATGCTGTTGATATGTGTTGGTTACTTGTGTTTTATGTTAAATGGGTAGAAATAAGCCAAAAATAGGTCGCCGGTTCATTAGGGCATGTTTAGGTTTTTTAAGCTTGGATTTCGTGTGCATTGGTGATATAATGATAGATTAATGTTTGTAGGACTTATATTAAGGGTTTACAAAAGTATTTGGTTTGTGGTTCGGGTTTAAAATGGGCGAAAATGAGTAAACGGGTCATAGTTTGAAATTAGGGTTCGTTTAGGGTTTCTTTGATTTGATTTGTGTTCATTGATGTAAAATGGTGAAATGATGATGGAGTGTGTTTTGTAATGTTGTAGTTTATGTATTTACAACTTATTTGAGTAATGAGTTGGGTTAAAAATGGATAAAAACCAAGAAACGGGTCATGGTTTAGTATTTTGCTCGGGTTAGGGTTTTTAGGTTTCATTTCATGAAATCTTATGAAATGAGGATGATTATAGAATGTAAATGAAGTGTATGACTTGCTTGTAACTTGTACTTGATGGATTGTATAAGATTTCTTAGGAAAATGGAGGTAAAACGGCTATTTTGGATGTCATGCTTAATGAATTGTACATGATGCGGAGGGTAATGATTAGGTGTCCGTCTGGGATAAAGGGGAGTTTATATTTCTTTTGGAGATGGTCTTGTGGTCGTGGATGTTTGGGTTTAGGAGCTTGTTTAGTATACTTTAGTTGGGTACGTGGCGGGGTAATTTGGGTTTTAGAGGGTTTGGAGATAACGGGTTTATGCCCGTCTTGATATTAATGTTGCATGGTTTCAATCTATATGTGTAATGTACTGGTAATAATTGATATCTTCGAATATCTTCTTGATTGGTATATGAGGTTTGCTTGACATATAATTAGTTATAGATGGCATAGTAGGTTGCGTTGAGCTCGTTTACTTAGGGATGCAACTGTTACATTCTTGCAGTGGGGCGATTGGGAGAGACAGGAGTGTTTGTTTATTGGGCTTGGTTGGAGAGGATGGGCATTGGTATGTATGTGTATTGCTTTATTATATATATTATAAAATTCTTTTTTATTCTTTTTTTTTTTTTTTAATATTTATTTTAGGGAATACGGACTTGTGGGGTGCAGTTGGTGATTTGATTTTGTAAGTGGGGGGGGGATTGTGGGGTTAGGGTTGGGTATATTAGGAGTCGCGGGGTGAGCAAGGCGGGGTGTTTGTTACTAATCAATACCCCATAAATTTACACAAAGCAAGCAATCAAAAAAAAAGAAAAAAACCAAACAATTAAAGCCACAAATAAAAAAAAAAAAAAGCACAAAAAATACCCACTTTAGGGTTGGTGCTATGCCTAACTTCATTAGTTAATTGCTCATCGAGTTAGTCTATACAGAAAAAGGGAAAATGACTTTCATTTTTTACTCCCTTTAAAAAGCAACACAAAGAGGACGTTTTTGTAAATTTTTTAACATAAGGATATCCCATTCTATTTCTTATTTTGTATACAAAGAGAGAGGAGGAGAAATGAGTACAAGGTCCCCAATAATTTTTGGAAAATATTAGAATAATTAAAAAAAAAAATTAAATATATTAAAAATAAAAAATAATAATTATATAAATAAAAGTAAATAAATATAAAAATTTAAATAAATCTTACAAATAAGTCACATCACGACTCTCGGATTTATCAAAAATCCTTTTTATCGAATTATGTGGAAATGTTCTCCGAAGTCCTAAAAAAAAACCAATAATCCTTTGGTTATCCTACTCACGCACACATCATTCCTAAATCTATAAGCATGCATAAAGATATATCACCTGGGGAAAATATAAACATGCTTAAAAAAAAACTAATAATAAAAAATAAAGCTAATAAAATTAAAAATTCTAAAAAAATAAAAAATAATAAAAAAAAAAAAAAAATTAAAAAAACGTCCAACAAAAAAAGTTTGAGTATAGTTGAATTCATTTAGTTAAGTGGTGTTTCTAAAACATAAAAGCATTTTGGGTAAAAAAATAAGCATTTTTGTCACACAAGAATACTTTTATAAAAAAGATCCAACTTGCTATAGCTAGGCAAATGTTTATAGTAGATCAAAATGTTTATTTATATCGCATTCTACTTGTTGTCATTAAATCTTCGTTTATTAGGAGAGTAGAGGTAGGTAGGTAGAGTAGTTTGTTGTTTATAGTTTTTGGAGTTTTCGCGACCCAAAACCCAACTTTCACCAACTACCCAACTCCCTTAACCTCCCACCTTTCATTATCAAAACGTTTCATTAAAAATATATACCCTCCCTACTATATTTTTCTGAAACCAAAATTTAGTAGTTTTTTTTATGGATTTCTCGAACCTTGATGAACTCGTAATCCGTGCCATAATGTTTTTCTGTCTTTAGCTCGATATACATAATCGCGCCAGAATGAAAGCAGCGCCTGGAAATCATAGGGTAATTAAACAATATTTAACTTGATCGCTTCTTTATCTTAAATAGTACTATTTGCGACTCATCTAATTTTTTTTCAAATCATCCAATATCATTTTTCATCCTTAATCTAACGCAAAAGAGTAAAAGAAGAGAATCTAGTGGATTAATATCATGCTTGCCTTTTTTTTGCATCCAAAATCATCAACGTTGTACTTTGGAAAATAATTAATTATAATCATAGGCTTTTTTTTTTTTTTTATTTTTTTTTTTTTTAAATTTTTTTTTATTTGTTTTTTTTTTTTTTTTCTTTTTTTTTTTTAATCTTTTTTTTTTTTTTTTTAAAATACTTACAAAGCTTTTATTTTTATAAGGCTTTTTAGATCAGGAAAAAATTAAAAAAAAAAAAAAAAAAAAAAACAGAAAAAAAAAAAACATAAAAAAAATAAAATATAAAAAATAAAAAAAAATAAAAAAAAAAAAAAAAAAAAAAACTACAGAATCTCCTTGTTCCTCTGTGTTGTGGGCGCTTCCGTGTTGACCACAAAATAACACCGAAACACCAATACTCTTATAGCTTTTCACTAGTTTCAAATCATTTCTATATTTCAACAATCTTTACCCGATATTCTTTTAGGCCCTTTCTTGAATCAAAACCCTTTTATTTTAAATAAATCTAGGACTTTCTTTAATATAACTTCTTTTGCATGTCACTTTTTCCTTCATGGATGATCTTAAAATAATCATAAATAATAGTGTATTTTGTAGTAGAAAAATCAAAAATGAAAGGGAGGGTTTTTGTGGGTTTGTTGGTTTTTTGTCTTCAAGTCTCGAAAACACTAAAAGAGAAAAGAAACAGAAACAACTAGCCTTACTTATCTGTCCACGGGTTTAGATTTCTTTTGGTTGTTGTTGGTTGTGTGTTTAAATGATTTTCAAGTTGTAGAGATAATAGAATAATGGTATATTTGAAATTCCTTGTTGTTGTTGGTAGTTGCCCGCATGTTTTCGAACCAAGGAGACAAAGGAGATATGATAGAGAAATATTTTCTAGCTCTAGGTGCTTTATATGAGAAGGTTAAATCGAACTGGGGGGAAGAAAAAAGGAAATAATCATTTATAGTTGGGGAAACCAAAAAAGAACTTTTGGGTTGATGTTGTTGGTTTTTTTGTTTTTTTGTGTAGCGGCGGCTACATATGGGCTAGGGGAGGGCTTATCATTTTTTTTGTAAAGTATTTGACTGTACAGTTTTGTTTTAAATTTAGGTACGAGTTTATTAATAAAAATGTATGTATAGGTGATTTGGAAGTGCATAAGA
The DNA here is from genome assembly GCA_026074375.1 of Tanacetum coccineum. Taxonomy (NCBI): domain Eukaryota; kingdom Viridiplantae; phylum Streptophyta; class Magnoliopsida; order Asterales; family Asteraceae; genus Tanacetum; species Tanacetum coccineum. The sequence goes on along the minus strand of BQNB010020416.1, from coordinate 36,652 downwards.
CACAAGCCCGGGCCTAGATCAAGGAACAAAGACGGACTCGAGACGTAAGCCCATAAAATTATAATTCTGGTTTAAATATAAAATTTTTGGGAGCGCTTTTTGCGCCGTCATAAATTTCATGTTTGTCCAACAATACGTTTTTTTTAACGAACACTCTGTCTAAAATCGACTCGCGAATCGACAAAAATAAAAATTTCTCCAAATTGCTTGTAATAAAATACCAATATATTTATTCGAGTCGAATAAAATTTTAAACGTCGATGTTCGATCATACGAATCAATAAAATATTAATATCAACAACAAAACACACGATCATCATAAACGTCTCGTAAATCTCAGGGGTTACATGTTTGAATGTTCAAAGGAGGTGTTTCTGCAGTAGAACGATTATTGAAGATGATGGGTTGTTCTTGTTGTTGACCGTTTATTAGGTGCATCAGCTAGCATCATACCGCAGAAGACTTAGGACACAAAATGGAAAGTAGTTTACAGTTGAATAATTTATCGAAAATCACACTAAATAGAATATCCAGCTCATTTGACGTTGTACGTTCTCGCTGCATATGAGGATACTTTTTCTTGACTTTGGGGGACCGAGACCTCTTAAACTGGCTTTGTTCAAGTTACGTTGTAGGACATTGTGGAAGGGCTCGTCAGGATCTGACATGATCTGACGCCATTAAAGGCAATTCATCAAAGTTAACATGAATGGTTTCAACTATCACTCTTGTTCTCTTGTTATATACATTGTAAGCTCTTGACTGAGTAGAATACCCTAGAAATATACATATATCACCTTTTTCTTTTATCTTGTCAAGATTCTTACCATCTCTGACGATATAACATAAAGAGCCAAAAATGTGAAAGAATTTTACAGACGGTTTTCGGCCATTGATGATGTGATAAGGTGTTTTCTCATGTCTAGGAATTACGAGTGAACGGTTTTGAGTAAAACATGATATGGCAATTGCTTTAGCCCAAAGAACAAAGGAACTTCAGTGGCACTTAGCATTGTTCGAGCAGCCTCAACAATAGTACGGTTCCATCTTTCGAAAATGTCATTTTGTTTAGGTGTTCGAGCAGTTGACGTTTGGTGTTCAATACCTTCTTGAGCAAAGTATGCATGAAGCATTTTATTCAAGAATTTTGTGCCTTTTTCAATTCAAACTGTTCTTACTTGAGCGTGAAGTCCTCTTTGAACAAGTTTGAGGAAATCAATGAGAACTTCAAGTGTTTCTTCTTTTGATCTCAAGAAGTAAGTCCAAGTATATCTTGAATAGTCAGCAACAATTAACCAGCAAACATATTTTCTTACCATTAAAAGCTTTCTAACCGCATGGACCACATATGTCCATGTGAAGAATTTGTAACCGTCGTTTTGAAATTTCTTGGGGTTGTTTTGGTCTTGTAAAGGACTTACGTTTTGCTTCCCCGACTCACAAGAAGGAAATGATCTTTGACGTTTTTCAATTGGGAAGGCCAATCACAATATCATACTTCCCAAAAGCATCTAAAAAAAAACCAAAAAAACCCAAATCATAAAACATAAAACACAACAAAAAACAATTACAAAATAATAACAAAAACAAGTGCACATAATACCAAAGACAACAACAAATCAATGGATATAATCAAAGTTCAGATGTGAGAGAAGATGATGCCATAACTTGCTTGTGACAATGAAAGCTTTAGCCAGTATCAAATTGGGAGTGGAGAGTTATATTTTGAAGAGTTTGATGGTTAAAGCTATGTACCACATGAACCATTGCGAAGATCATTTCCTTCAGATCACGGATTGTAACATGTAGGACTTCCGAAAAAGCAACTTTCTAAATCCACATCATAGAAATTGTCCAACTGGAGAATAAATTATGATTTAGCCCTTCGGACGGAATAAACCCTCTTGATTGTGAAATTCTCTTAAACAGATATTCCATAAACCAAGAAACAGTGCAATTTGATCATTTTCCAAACTTCACGTACCTAGATATTTTCACTAAGTTACTTAGAGCTTGATATTTCCTGTCATGTTACTTTGAGCACCAGAGTCGATGGATGAACAATATTATCTCTATGAGCTGTAAAAGAATTAGAAGACAATGGAGTATTGGACAAAGGATCCCCTAAGTGTTATGGGTTCCAAAATATTATGAGTACTAGATTTATTTCCTAAAGGCATACTAACATTTGGTATAACATCCACTTTACTAGTTATTTAGGTTTCTATTTTATAATTCTAGGTGGTGTAATCTAGATAACACCTTGTACATGTCTTGCTAACATACTCATATTGCTTCCTAATTGTGCTTCTAGGTTTTTGATTAGTGGATTCAAAAGCAACTATTTTCTTAAGGGATGTTGCAACAGATTGGTTTATAGTCTCTTGGGTTTTCTAGTACTAATAGGCACAGCAATTGGCTGTTTAGTCCTAAAATTCACGCCATTAATTATAATGAATGAACACACATATCATGATTCATTCAGCCCAAAAAACATTTTAAAAAGTAACACAAAACAAAGTTTTTTTAAACTTCATTAACATGCCGTTACAACTTTTTAGTAAACTTAAAATTCCTACGATGGTCTTCTACTTGTTGCTTCTTCCCTTGACTATTGTTATGCATGACTCTATCTTCTAATCGATTGCTCTTAAGTTGTGGTCTGCTAACACTAGTAGTAGGAATTACTCTTGAAGAGAAAGATACGCGTTTGTTAGTTTTCCTAATGTCTTGAGGCAAAAATTGTATGCTACAAAACAAAGTTAGAGGTACAAGTGCAAGACAAATATCTTTTAAACATTACACTAAATTCAAGTCACCTATAAGGAAGTTTCATTTAATAATTAAGAAACTTATACAATATTAAACATAACTAATTTAACTTATGCAATGAAAATAGAGCTAAGACGAACAAGGAAGCATTAATCCATAAATTACGCTACAATTTAAAATTATTGTCTGCTGGTGGCAGTCCCATATCGATCAGGGGGCCGCCCAAATAAGCTTTGGGGCCGCCTATGATATGGGGGCCACCTTTAGTATGAATTTTTTGACTTTTAATTTTTTGACACAAATTTAAGAGAAAAAGTGACTAATTAATTTGCATGTTGTGAATTAAAAATATCTAACTAGCTTCAGATGAAGTAGTTAAATTGTCACGACGCAAAATGGAACGCTGACTAGAATTGAGACAGAAGAAAGAGAAGCGGACTAACAAGATTTATGAAATGTGTTCCATCATTCCTAAACCAAGACGTAAATAGTTAAACTATAACACCCTGTGTTTTCAAGTCATTGACGACGTCGATAAATCCACAATGTACCTTTTGTATTGTACGCATTTGCTTTAAATCGTAAATATTAAGCTAAATCGCGTAAGCTAAAAATTAGCATTCAATATAAACGGGCATCAAGCAATTAAATGTTTACATCAAGCAAGGGTTATATAATTATTTTGAGAATAATTATTAACTTTGTTCATTTTATTTTTATCGGATACGTAAAGTGTATACGTTTCGCGATAAATTGCGTTTAGGCACTCCCGGAACCACAAAAACTTTTCTACGCTTCAACAAATACCCACTTTTATACCCAATACATTAAAGTTGCAAAATATATCATCTATATCTTATGTTTTGCCGAATTTATGGTCAATGGTACAAAGAAATACTAGAAACTCTTCCATTTGGTCAAAACAACACCATGCTTCTTTAATGTACCCCATACTTCATCATTTCCTAGCCATACTTTGCTTACTTTGACTCATAAGCCCATACCCAAGACCAAGGACCATCCTTTGAACCATGCTTGGTCTCTTTGACTAGAATTCCTCTTATATACATACTAGTATCTAGTGAAAGACTCATACATCACCAACACTTAGTAAAAATCAAACCAAAACTCCTCCCTTGGCTCCATATAGCTCACGGCTCACATAGGGCACCCAAGCAAACCCATACAAAATTTTATTCAACCCATACACTCCTATACACATCCATTCTAAGGTATTCTAAGGTGATCCCAAGCATTGGCTAACCTTTTCCAAGTGTTAATCAAGAAAAGGAAGCTAGGGTTTTTGTTAAGAAAATAAGGGTTTTCTTAAGTGCAAGCTTTGGTTTTGTGGCTAAACAAGGGTTTAGCACTAGCTCATCATCATCATCATACCTTATAAGGTTTACTTGAACTCTTTATGTTCTTACAATATTCATTTTTATGCATATGATTATTCTATTTAGCTTATATCACCATTTAGGATTATTAACATGTAAAGTTATGATTTTAAGTGTTATCATGGATTTGTAACCTTGATAACTTGGACACATGAGGACTATTATGGACAAGTAAATGCTAATATAAGGATGATATATAATATATATGATATATGAGACTTGTGGTAAAATACAAAAGTGGTCAAGTATAAAGAAAAGATCAAAAATGGATTCAACAAACTCAAGCAAACATTCTGTCCAAAATTCGAATTTTTACATATCCATTTTATATTTTTATAAGATAATACATTTCACGACGATTCCGAAAAGGTAAGAAACTTGTTAAACGGATTAATAACGAAAAAGTTACGTTAAAAACGAGTTATACGTTAATAAACGAAGTCGTAAGTAAATTTTTATAAAAACATTTTTTATAAAAATTATAAACAGATGTGTTGATTATTTTTAAGAATAATTCATATTTTTTGGGATTCCAAATTGATAAGATTCGTTTAATGTTTCAATTATAACGATTATGAGTTATGAATTTCGAGAGTTTACGACAATTAAAACTTTTATAAAACTATTTTTATAAAAGTTACTATTCAGGACAGAAAGTTCTCTTTTTGTAACTCATAAACTATAATAGAACTTTCTTCTACGTGAAATGTCCTCGAAAGAATCGTTTAAACCGGAGCTATAACGAATAAAATTCGACATTTACGGGTTTTTCGACGAGAATACGGACTCTTTATAAACTCCGTCTGATGGTGAAGCAGTTAAGTTACTGTTCACCAGAGGGTAAAATATGAAAATGTTTCAAAATTATGATAAATCGTCCTAATACGAAAAGCTGGGCATAAGAAACGCTGAGGAGAAAGAATGGGTTTTTAAAACGCGCGGGAGGGAAAAGTTACGCCTGTTTTGCATTAAAACGGTAATTATAAACGTTTTAACTTATTAAAAACAATTTTACGAAAAACATTAGTTGGTGATTGAGCTATATAGAATATTATGTGGTTATCAAAGTTACTATATTACTAGGGAGTTTCATAATGAGGCCTCTTCGGATGGCGTTTCGACGAGTTGTTGGATTTACGAATGAAAGTGTCCTAACTCCTCGTACGTCATGTCATGACCTCTTTAATTATGATAGCCCAACGATAGTTGTACGATATAATCTATTGTTTCAATAATGTTATCAATTAATAGTACTCGGTTACTTATACGTCCTATGACCCCCAATTTAGTTTGCATTCGATCTTTTACGTGAACGCTTTATCTGCGATATTTGGTTTATCATAACTCAGGTGAGTTCATCATTGCCCCACGTTTTACATGATTTGTTTTATAAGTTTTGGGGTGAGAACATGCTTGTTTACAAATGCATTTACATGGTTGATTACAAATTGAATTATGCACTTCTTTACTTATCATGCGATGAGATACAATACTTGGTTTACTTTTTGGACATAAACACATACTTGACTTTTAAGAATAATTACGGATTAGCTTAGGTTTCATGAACTGTAAATCACTTGAGGTTGTGAGAACGCGAATGTTATAAAATAGATCTATTGGGGTATTGACAACCAACGTTTAGGCGTGTGATTATGCTTCTACTAGTTCGAGATCGAATAACGAACGTTTATATCATGTGATTACGAATGGATTGGTGTCTACAGGGCCAACACTGTATACTAGAGAATTTTTTACCGTGCCGCTGAATAAAGTGGCCATTACTTTATAAGTCTACGTAGCAGTCATGATCTTAGACGTAATCGTAATCATTTCTCTTACATACTTGAAACATTTTGATATATTGTGCTCATTACAATATATACTTGAAACATTTTGATATATTGTGCTCATTACAATATATACTTAAACATTTTTGGATATTGTGCTCATTATAATTCTACTTGAAACATTTTTGGATAGTTGTGCTATTAATATTATTACTTGAAACATTTTGGATATTGTGTCATTATAATATCTACTTGAATGAAACATTTTGGGATATCGTGTTCATTACAATATATACTTGAAAACTTTTTGGATGTTATATAAGGAAACCTATATTTGTCAGCGGTTTATGTGTTGCAATTTTGTAAGGGCGAAACTTGTAATCATCGTAGACCTATATATATAGTTTTGGATCTTTACAATCCTATTCTTACGAAACCCCTATGGAAATCACCAATTTATGTTGACCCTTTTAAGCATGTTATCTCAGGTGAAATAGATGCTTTGGCTTTTTGAGGAAAATGGGAGTCCAAACTTTTCAAGGAATTACTTTTCAACGACACTTTTTAAGTGGGAAGGGGTCGTTCTATCATGGACTTGTGCAATGGTATATGAAGTAACGCTCCCGGAAAACACATTCGCGGCGGACCCAATTTTTGGGAGGTGTAACATAAACGATTACGTTTAAGGGTTTTCGTAAGAATGTCGGCGATGTGTGTCGAGAACGGCACTTTTTAGATTGAGTTATGTTCCTTTTAGACATTATCACGAAAGAAAGTTGGTTGACAGATTTTTTTGATTGTTGGTTGAGAGTATTGCACGGGTTTTGTTAAAGGTCAATGGGCTTTATTGTCGACTAATCGGGCATCGTCCGAGTCAAACGTTGTAGTCGATATGTGCTTGTTATCCATAGTGCTTGTTGACATGCCTTTTTCGGCGCTTACGTATTCCGCTGCGGTGATAGTGATTTAGCAAGGAGCGGGTTATTTCTTCGATAACCAAATGTTAAAACAAATCTCACGAAGTTTACTAATACCGCTATGTGCTCTTTCGGTCACAAAATCTCCCGCATGATAGTGTCGGCATTTATACTTCTGTTGCTATGCCAGGGTCCCCTTAGGATACATATATCCTACTTTATTAGTGCGTAAGTGCCTTTATTGTATCTAAAGAAGTGTACGTTTACCACTTTAAGGTGAGAGGTTTTTGGGAGCCTCTTTAGAACGCGGGCATCAAAAAAAAAAATAAAAAGGGGGCAGACACTAAAACATAACATGATATCGGGCCTACTTGCTGTTAGGTATAATAAACTACCTATCATGCCTCGATACTTGGTACTATCTACCGAATCACACTCTTCCTCTTTCGTGAGTTTAGTATCGGAGGACATGGGAGTTTTCATTGGTTTAGATTCTTCTAAGCCAAATTTCTTAAGCATTTCTTTAATATATTTAGATTGATTAGAGAAAATACCATCTTTCATTTGTTTTATTTATAATCCAAGGAAGAAGTTAAGTTCACCCATCATGCTCATCTCGAACTCGTCATGCATGATTTTGGCAAATTCATCACACATGTCTTGACAAGTCGAGCCGAATATAATGTTGTCGACATATATTTGAACGATGATAAGGTTTGAACTTTTCTTCTTGGTAAGAAGAGTGTCATCTACCATTCCTATTTTGTATTCATGTTTAATAAGAAAATCTTTTAATCTATCATACCAAGCTTTGGGTGCTTGTTTGAGACAGTATAAAGCTTTCTTAAGTTTATAAACATGATCTGGTTTTTCAAAGTTAATGAATCCTTTAGGTTGTGCCACATATACCTCCTCATTGATAAAACCGTTCAGGAATACACTTTTTGCATCCATTTGGAATAGCTTGAATTCTAAAGCACAAGCATAAGCTAATAGTATCCTAATTGACTCAAGTCTAGCAACTGGGACATAAGTTTCATCATAATCGATGCCCTCTTGTTGATTGTAGCCTTGAGCAACTAACCTAGCCTTATTTCGAGAAACAATACCGTTCTCGTCTAACTTATTTCTAAACACCCACTTAGTTCCTATGATTGTCATATTCCTAGGTTGTGGAACTAACTCTCAAACGTCGTTAGCAATGAATTGATTTAATTCTTCTTGCATGGTGACTATCCAACTATCATCCATTAAGGCTTCATTCACATTCTTAGGTTCTATAGTTGATATAAAACAAAAGAAGTTACTTTGGTTTTGGGCTTGTGATCTAAGGGTTCTTTGGTTAAGGTTTCCTATGACATTTTCTAATGGATGGTTCTTAGATTCCTTAATATTGACTATTTCGTCAATCTCTAAAGTTTCATCCTCAATGTCATTTTCTAGGTTTTTCTTTTCTGTAACCTTATTTGCTTCTTCTTCGTCTAAGTCATCATCCACCAAGGGTGATGTCTTAGAGGGTGAAGGAGTTTCATCGAATGTCACATTGAGTGATTCTTCTACTTTCCTAGTATGTTTGTTAAGGATGATGTAGGCTTTACTATTTTGCGAGTAACCTAAAAAGATACCTTCGTATGACTTTGGGTCAAACTTTATAAGGTAGTCTTTAGTGTTTAAAATGAAGCACTTGCTTCCAAACACTCTAAAGTAATCTAGAGTAGGTTTCCTACCTCTTAAGAGTTCGTAAGGTGTTTTTCCTAAGATGGCTCTAATTAAGATTCGGTTGAGAATGTATGTTGAAGTATCTACTGTGTAACGCTAAACTTTTGTGGTAACAATTGCTCATTCAACATAGTTATACTCATTTCTTAAAGTGTCCTATTTTTCCTTTCAACCACACCATTTGATTGAGGAGTGCATGGAGCTGAGAGGTTATGTGTAATTCCATTGGCATTACAAAACTCTCCAAATTGCACCTCATTATCAAATTCCCTACCATGGTCAGTTCTTATTGACACTATTGTATATCCTAATTGGTTTTGAATTTTCTTACTAAATATCTTGAATTGATCAAAGGCTTCGGTTTTGTCCTTAAGGAATCTAGTCCGAGTATACATAGAGTAGTCATCTACAATGACTATGGTGTAACGGTTTCCTCCGTAACTTCGTACGGCGGATGGACCGAAAAGATCCATATGAAGGAGTTCTAAGCATCTAGTCGTTGAGACTATATTCTTAGCATTGTGACTAGCATGAGCCTGTTTTCCAATTTTGCAAGCATCACAGAAGTGTTGATCAAACTTAAGCTTAGGTACGTTTCTAACTAATTCCTTAGATGCTAATGATTGAATGAGACGCATATTTGCGTGACCTAATCTCCTATGCCACAAAGTGGAATTTTCTTCAATTGTTACTAGACAAACTTGGTCTTTAGGCTTATTTTATAATTTCATCACATATAAGCCTTTCTTCCTAATACCTCTACCTATGACCTTACCATCCTTAGTGATTTCACTATCATGTTCCGAGAAAGTTAATCTACACTTATTATTACATATTTGTCCTATACTTAACAAGTTAAATCTTAAGTTATCTACATGTTCTACATTATCTATTTTGAGAGAGTCATTCGAAATTGTACTTTTGCCAATGATGTTACCGCGAAGATTGCTACCAAAAATGACATTACCTCCGTTGTATGCTGTAACACCCCCAAATTGGGTCGCAGCGGAATAAGGGTCCGGGGCGTGTTACTTCTCAGATCAATAACACAAGATAGTATAAGAACGACCAAAAAGTCGTTTAAAACTGATACATTGGATTTAATAAAGTATGTGTTACAAAAGCCCGAAGCTTTACTTGTTTACTTGTTATTATTACAAAGATTTCCAGCCCATAACAGATATACAAAATGTAATGCGACTAAATCTTTAATGCATGACTTCAAAATATAACCACCAATGTATCCTTCGCACCTCGTGCTTAATGGCCTCCTAAAAAATCATGCATTATAAAACGTCCAACTATGAAAAGTTTGTATTTCATAGTTTTTATGAAATGTATATGCAGGAGAACAGCAAGACTTTTCCAGTTGATAATGCATCAGAAGAAGACATAAAAAAATGCATATTAACGTATCCTAAAGCTCATGACACTAAAGCTCGACATAATTGAATACAATATATAAATATTGCCTACATTGCCCGTGATGATGTTCAACCCGTAACATCCAGTATCCGACATGATATACGTTCGTTTCCAGTGATAGCTAGTCACCCGAACGGGGAGGTCAATCCCAAATAGATCTATCTATAATCATTTGCGCTCACATTCCAGTAATTGACAGTTCATGATTCATGGGCATAGTGGGTAAGTGCGCGACATAGCAACACGTAATCAAAAGATAAAATGTACTACTTGCGTCCAACTTGTAAAAACATGCATATGTTTCTCACCCCAAAAACTTATAAATCAATAATTGTAAAACATGGGGCTATGAACTCACCTTGAGTGAGTAAACTGATAACAAAATATCCCAAGTAAAAACGCGTCACGCTAACGCCCGAATGCAACCTAGTTAATATAGGTCGAATCAGTATTCAAGCAAGTACGATTGTCTAACAACAACTATATATAATCCCTATATATTATCATCGACTATCCGTCGGAAAGCTATCATAATTTTAAGATGTCATGACATGACGTACGAGTAGTTAGGAACACTGTTAAATCTAAATCCAACAACATAGTCAATTACCCATCCGAAGAAGCCTCAATATAAATTCCCTATAATAATAGCACTTCTGATAGCTATTACATATATATTCTATATAAGCATATCACCATCTAATCGTTTACAGAGAAATCGTATATATATGGTAAGAAACCGTTTCTAATTACGCATTTACAAAATGACAACACTTTGTCGTTTATAAGCCCTTTCTTTCACTCGCGTTTCTTAACCCCACGAGAGATGAGCTTTCGTATTAAGACGAAGTGACATAAACATCAATATTTTAGGTTTTTGATATTCTTTGATGAATAGTATTTTACTATTCATAACAGCTATAAAGTCATTTTTATACTTTTAATTAACGTAAAACCCGTTTTAGTCGTATCTTATTCGTTATAGATCCGTTTTTAGCGATTCTTTCGAACACGCTCTCGTAATTGAAAGTTTTATCATATTATTGATGTTTACAAAGTATAAGTTTCAGCCATGAATAGTAACTTTTTATAAAATTTGTTTTATAAAGTATTTAGCGTCGTAAACTCGTAATTAGTGTATCTTCTTCGTTATTAATCCGTTTTTCGAGTTTCTTATCATTTTGGAATCCTCATGAGGTGTACTATCTTTATAAAACATAAAAGGGCTGTTAAGAAATTCGGACCAAAACAGAAGGTTTGAGGTTTTTGTTTTAATAAACCCCATTTTTGTTTTAAAAGCTTGATTTAGTGACATTATAGCTTCAACACCTTATTACAACTAACTTCACAACATTTCTTATCTTATGTTTTACATATATAAAATCCATTAGGTCATACTTTGCTCAAGAATATCCAAAGATACAAGTTTAACATTGATTTATAACATTTTCATCCTGCAACTTATTAAGTAAATCATAAAACCCCCTAATTTGCAACTTATAACATGTTAATACTTAAACCTAACATGATTAAACTACTTATAAATAACTTATAAAATATAATATCATCCAATACATGTAAAAAGTGTACAAAACAAGATCATAAGTAAAAATTCTTTTACATTATTCAAACTTAGCCTAAATGGTGATTTTAGCTAAATATAACTTAGAACAACATAAAATCTTAGTATGAAATGATTAAGCTTATATATACCTTGCTTGGATGAGTAAGAAGAAAAAACAATCACACCCTTGTGATAACAACCTTGCTTTGAAATATATAAGGTAAAAACCCTAATTTTCCTAAGTAAACCCTTTCTTCCTTTTCTTGATTCCTTCCTTGCAAATGGTTAACCAACTCTTGAATCCGTTCTTAAGAATACTTTAGGAAATGATGTGTTTATGCTTTGAACTGATAAGAAAATCAAAGCAAGGATTGCCCAATAATAACAATTTCGAGCCGTGGTGTTATTATAGATTGAAATGGGAGGAGAAATTTGTTGTTTACCACTTTGTAATGAACTCTATACACTAAGTGTTAATGCAGCAATTATAGTGAAAATATCTAAGTAACTCAACCATGATTACTTACTAACCCTTGTGTAAGATCCCATAGGGGGAGTGGGTTCTTACAAGGTGTAAGTGTTTGTTCCCTTGATATCCATAATATCTAGATATTATGGAGAGTAGTCATGCAAACAAGATATTACTTGGTCCTATCTCTTGGAATTCGGCCACATACACATATATGTGATGTTATATTGATTATTTTATGTATTGGGTATAATCGTGGGTATTCGTTTAAGCATAGTTAGGTTTTGGTGCTTCTGGGAATGCCGAAACACATTTTGTCCTCAAGGCTTATGACACGGCACTTGATGATGGTGCGGTCTTGGTGAAGAGGTGTGGATATTTCTTCCTGAATTGATCTTCACTTTCCCACGTAAACTCAGGACCCCGCCTAGAGTTCCATCGAACCTTAACAATTGGGACACGGCTTTGCCTCAATTGTTTGACTTCGCCATCCATGATTTCTACAGGCTCTTCAACAAAATGAAGCTTGTCATCCACTTGGAATCCTTCCAACGGAACGACTAATGGATCGTCAAAATAACATTTCTTTAAGTTGGATACATGAAACGTATTGTGGACCCTGCTCAACTCTTGAGGAAGCTCAAGCTTGTAAGCAACGACTCCAACCTTTTTCAATACTTTGAAAGGTCCGACATATCTGAGGTTTAACTTCCCCCGTTTGCCAAAATGTACGACCCCTTTCCAAGGCAAAACTTTAAGCATAACTTTATCTCCAACTTGAAATTCCCAAGTCGGTTTTAACAGCTTTAAAGTCAGAGTAGCTCTTTGTCGATCGCGACGGTTTGAATCCTTTGTTTGATCTGGATGATCCTCTCCGTTGTTTCTTGCACTAATTCTGGACCAGTAAGTTGAACTTGTCCAACCTCAGCCCAACACAAAGAAACGATGAAGACATTTTCACCATAAAGTGCTTCAAACGGTGCAGCCTAATGCTAGCATGTATAACTGTTATGTAATAAAACTCGACTAATGTAAATGTTTAACCCAAACCATATCCAAAGTCGATTACGCAAGCACGTAGCATATCCTTGAGAGTTTTGATGGTTCTCTCTCTTTGTCCGTCGGTTTGTGGATGATATGCAGTACTCATATCCAAACTTGTACCTAAAGCCTTCTGAAGTGACTTCCAAAAATTCGATGCGAACCGAGGGTCACGATCACAGATAATTGAAACAGGTATTCCATACTTCGTGACTACCTCCTTTAGGTACATTCTCGCCAGTTTATCCATAGGATTCGTTTCCCTCATTGGCATAAAAATGGCAGACTTTGTAAGGTTATTCCCCCCACCCCCCCCGGTCAAACGATCACCCAAAAAAAAAAATTAAAAAGTGTCATAACCATGTGATGACTTAGGTAGCTTCGTGACAAAATCCATCATGATGTTGTCCCACTTCCATTGAGGTATCTCAGGGTTCTACTAACAAACCCGATGGTCTCTGATGTTCGCCTTGACCTTAGCACAGGTCAAACATTTGCTAACATAGGGGCATTTGGCTTTTATATTGGGCCACAGTATAGTCTCTTCATATACCTAGTACATTTTAGTCAGAACCCGGGATGAATAGAGTATTAGACTTTGTGGACTCGGTTGCATTAATCTCAGTCCCTTAAGTCGTCATAACAAGGTAACCAAATTCCACCATCAAGCACATAGTTCCATCCGCACGTGGTTCTAACTTTTCCGTTCTAAGTTTCTCCGGATCTTTTGAATTCTCAACCAATATACCCCCAACATCCTCCTTCTTAATGTTCTTCGGCTTTCGTGCTTCAGTCTGAGCTCTCAAGATTTGTTTAGGAAGAGTCTAAAGCCAATAGTCATCACTAAGGCCCGAACCCTTAGTGGTTCTCATTCCTTCCTGCTCAGAGCATCAGCAACAACATTCGCCTTCACTGGGTGATAACGAATTTCGCAATCGTAATCACTCAGCAACTCTAACCAGCGACGTTGCCTCATATTTAAATTCCTTCTGATCAGGAAATGTGTTGTAAACTTGTAATCAGAAGAACACCATGCACTTGGGTTACCGTACAGAAAGTGCCTCCAAATTTTTTAGATCGAACAGGCTAGTGCCCCAAGTTCTATTCTAAGTCATGAGTCCCGTATAGTTCTTTTCATGAATTTTTAACTGGCGTGATGCATAAGAAATCACCTTTTCTCTTTGCATCAACACAGCACCCAAACCTTTCTTTGAAGCATCGCAATATGCGATGAAATCTTCGCTTCCCTAAGGTAAGGCTAGGATTGGTGCACTGCACAACTTTTGCTTCAACAGTTGAAAAGCTGCTTCTTGTTTATCGCCCCAATCAAACTTGACACCTTCTAGGTTAGTTTGGTCAAGTCCTTGGCGATCTTTGAAAACCCTTCGATGAATCTTCTATAATAGCCGGCAAGGCCCAAAAATTGGCGAATCTCTGTTGGTGTTTTAGGAGACGCCCAATCTTTGATAGATTCAAGTACGTTGTCTAACAACAACTGTATATAATCCTATATAGTTATCATCCTACTATCGTTCGGGCTATCATAATTTAAGAGGTCATGACATGACGTACGAGGAGTTAGGACACTTTAAATCGTAAATCCAACAACTCGTCAATACGCCATCCGAAAAAGCCTCATTATGAAATTCCCTAGTAATATAACACTTTGATAACTAATAACATATATATTCTATATAGCTATATCACCATCTAATCGTTTACGTGAAATCGTATTTATAATAAAACGTTATAATTACGCCATTAGCAAAATGCACATAACTTTGTCGTTTTAAGTCCCGTTACTCTCGCGTTTCTTACGCCCATAGCTTTCGTATTAAGACGAAACACATTTTCATGTTTTTGAGATTCCTGTGATGAATAGTGTTTACTGTTCATAAACAGCTATAAAATCGTTTTATTTATACATTTAATTAACGTAAAACATTCGAATCTTATTCGTTATAGCTCCATTTTTATTTAGCGATTCTTTCAAACACAAATACGTTCTCGTAATTGAAAGTTTAAATCATATTTTAAAAAAAAAAATATTGTTGTTTACAAAGTAAAAGTATTTCCTGCCATGAATAGTAACTTTTTATAAAATTTGTTTTATAAAGTATTTAGCGTCGTAAACTCGTAATTAGTGTATCCTTCACGTTATTAATTCCGTTTTTTCGAGATTTCTTATCATTTGGAATCCTTAAGAAGGTGAACTATCTTTAAAAACATAAAAAGAGATGTTATGAAATTCGGACCAAAAACGATAAGGATTGAGGTTTTGTGCTTGACAACTTTTAAGCTTGAATTTAGTACCATTTAGCATCAAACACCTTATCACAACTAGCTTCACAACATAAATCTATGTTTACTAAATAAAAATCAATTTAGGTCATACTTTGCTCAAGAATATCCAAGATAACAATTTAACGATGTTATTTACAATCATATCCATTTTGCAACTGCTTATGTAAATCATTAAAACCCGAAATTTCACTATACATGTTAATTACTACACCAACAAGTTAAAGATACTTATACATTCCTTTTAACATAATATTATCACCATATGACATGTAAATAAAGTGTACAAAAAACAATGAATCATAAGTAAAAAATTCATTTACATATTCAAAGTACCCGTACAATGTGATGATTTATAGCAAAATATAACATATAACACATAATATCTTAGTTTATGAAATGATTAAGCCCTTATATATAACCTTGTTTGGATGAGTAGAGAAGAGAATAAAAATCACACTCTTGTAATTTAACACCTTGGCTTGAAAAATATAAGGTGAAAACCCTAATTCTCACTCCCAATAAAACCCTTTCTCCTATTTTCTTTATTTCCTTCCTGCAATGGGTTACAACCAACTCTTGAATCCTTCTTAGAATACCTTAGATATGATGTGTGTATGCTTATATAATGATAGAAAATCAAGCAATGGATTGCCCAAAATAACAATTTTGAGCCGTGGGTTATGTAGATGGAAATGGGAGAGAAATTTGTTGTTTACACTTTGGAAATGAACTCTATGTGTTTAGTTGCTAGCATTATATAGTGAAAATATCAAAGTAGACTCAACCATGGTTCACTTCTACTAACCCTTTAGCGTAAGCAGCCCATATGGGGGAGTGGGTTCTTACAAGTAAATGTTTTTCCCTTGATATTCATAATATCTCGATATAATGTAGATATCATGCAAACAAGATTTTACTTGTCCTATATCTTGTAATATCCCCCCGGTACACATAACACTAATTGTGATGTTATATTGATTATTTTGTCTATTGGGTATAATCGTGGGTATTCGTTTAAGCGTAGTTAGGGTTTGGTGCTTCCGGGAATGCCGAAACGCATTTTATCGCGAAGCGTAAGCATTTTACGTAACCAATAAAAATAAGATGAACAAAGTTGATAATTATCCTTATAATAATCATTTAACACTTGCTTAATGTAAACATTTAATTGTTTAATGCCCGTTTACATTGAATGATCATTTTTAGTTTATGCGATTTAGCTTAACGATTACGATTTAAGAGCAAACGCGTAAAACCCTAAAAATAAATTGTGAATTACATAATGTCATACAATGACCTAAAACACGAGGTGTTATATATGCCTTGTAGCTTGAGAAGAGATTTCAGTTACCCGTCATGTGTTTGAAGCATCCACTATCCTTTATCCATTCATCGGGTTCCAAGTCGACCCCAAGGCATATCTATTTATATAAGGCAATACCACGCCTCAGAGCTTAGCACATGGATATTCTTCAATTAAATGGATTGTTTCTTGTCATCCTTTATGGTTACCTGATAATTGAAAGGATTATGTGTAACAACACAACGGATTTCACAACTAGCCTTCACAGAAATGTCAAAGGGTCACACTGGTGCATACTAAACAAAACAAGAAAGCGAAAATATGAAAAGAGTTATAAAATGAAATGAGAATAATGAGGAAATGAAAATACGCCGTTATTTTCATTAAAGGGTAGCACGGTAATTATTCAAAGTATAATATATTTCTTGGATGCATATTTATGTGAAAAAGATAAAAACCACAAACCTTTAAGGGTTGTGGTATTCGGTCTTCCCCTTTAGGGAAGGGGTTTGACACTTTGACAAACCTATGCTCTAAGAAAGATGTTAGAATTATCCTTATTATTATATAACTCTCCTGTATTCCTATACAAACCAATGGATTTCAATTCACATCAAAGAATTCAACTAACTCCTAAATCCCCCCCCCACCTTCTTGATGTCGCGACTCGGGACCGAACCAAACCACCAAAAGGGTCAAAACCCTTTTGGTGGATCGACTTCTTAAGTTGACACACATAGTCAAATTTAGTCGACTTCCTATTCGATTAAGGTTTTACCTATGTTTTTGTACTCGCCTAACTTGCAAAGGTTTGTAGCCCTAGTTCTAACTATATAGTACTGGTGGATACCTGACACAGTCTGTTAGTAACCTAAAACTCTAATCCATATCAAAACCTAAGGGCTTAATCTATGGAAGAACGATTGAGAGTGTTATATGTCATGTTTGCATAGTAGTAATCATATGAAATCTTAAGAATAAAGGAGAGGAGCTAGAGAGTATTTTTCATCATTTTCTAAATTTTCATTTCAAAAGGGAAAATAGAAATGGAAGGGAGAAGTGAATTACAACAAATGTAAAATCTTGTATAAATACCCCTTCTAGATGGTATTTATACTTATTGCTTATCCTATTCTATTTTCCTAACTTTAGTCAAACTTTAGTCAACACTACTGAACTTTGACCAAGATAGACTTTATTACATTATAATTACTAATAAAACAAAAAAATATCAAAACTATACAAAACAAATTTCATATAATATTAAACACTTTCTGTGACCTAACAGTCTCCCCCTAAGGGTTGATTATTCAAGATGCTTCATCATCAGTAGAATTGGTCTTCCATTCACAAAAGATTCCCATATTCTCATTTGCTCTCAGTGACTTAGTCGCTTGGTTATTTCTCTTTCATATGCTCTTAATACGTCACGATCTAATTCACCAAGCAGAGGTAGTTTTCTTTATGGTTCTGATTGAAAGATCTTAAGCTTTACCTTTTTCAAATCCTTTTCCAGTGTAGCATCATAAAACTTTACAATCTCTATCAAGTACATAACAATTCTCATTTTTAGTTGTTCAAATGAAATTAAAACCTTAGATGGTGTGGAAACTAGAAAGGGTGGTCTGAAAGTTTACTAGGTTCGTTTTTACATTTTAAAAGTTTTGCTTTCAAAATACTATAGAATCGAGTTGTATATGTTCAACCAAATA
Source organism: Tanacetum coccineum (assembly GCA_026074375.1). NCBI lineage: Eukaryota > Viridiplantae > Streptophyta > Magnoliopsida > Asterales > Asteraceae > Tanacetum > Tanacetum coccineum. The sequence goes on along the minus strand of BQNB010020416.1, from coordinate 18,242 downwards.
ACAATATGATCATCAAAGTAAATAACTACACTAATACAAAAGTAACAATTCCAACCAATAAAAGAGATTGAAGAAGGAACAATCTTTACCAAGACACCAAGATTTATAGTGGTTCGTCAACGATCTCTTCTTCACACCCAACCTCTACTCCCCAAGTCCCTACTCGAATTTCACTATGGTCAACAAGCTCCCTTCAGGCTGAGAAAACCCGTTACACGTCACTTACTTTGTTTTTCCGACACTAAGCGTTAAGTCGAGTCCCTATGCTTACTAGAACTAATCTAAGGACCACTTCACAAGCACTAAACCACACACCAAGATCTACACTATCGGATATACACAAATCAGAATCATACAATACACAAGATAATTACATACCAAGATTTGATACTTTAGAAGAAAAGAGGAAAGATCATTAAAAACAATTAGATTCTGTCGAATAACGAATGTTCTTCTCTTGCACCTAGATTAAGAGGAGAGATTGAGAAGAAGAGATTAGATCCTTGAAACAAGATCTAAGAATGTAGTGATCAAAGATATTTAGAGAGATAAAGAATATTTTTAGAGAGAGAGAAAGTTATCTAAAAAATTCGTGCAAAGAGGTGTGTTTTTCTGCTGGGAATGGAGCAGTATTTATAGGCAGGAAAACCCAATGGTAACTACTGGCGGACCTGGCAGTCTCAGATATATTTGGGGGCCGCTAGGCCTATAAGGGGCAGCCTAGTAGATTATGCTCGCGATTATATTTGTCACCCTTTTTTTTTTTTCTGTGATAAGTTTGTATCGAAATATGGAACCTTCCATTTTGTAGGGAAATTTGAATTTCAAATTTAAGTTTTTTAAATAAAACTTTATTTTTAATTAGAAAATATATTGGTATAATTTGATTTTTGTGAAATACTTTTTGTAAAAATTGATGGTTAAGAGAAAAATATTATTCTTGACACTAATCATGCCTTAAATATTTGTTTGTTCATATCCTTAAGTGATTACTAACCTTAGAAATGAATATTATGATTAGATAATTTGTAAACATTTATTTTTATCGAAAACTTTTTACATTTTGTTATTAACAAAATATTGAGATGTGAAAAATCAAATAACTTTTTTAGACATTATTTGTAAGAACAATCTCTCCTGTTTGATTATGACAAAATAATTAAACTCCTTTTGATAAAAAAAAAGTTTCAAATTATTAATGAGTTTTCATTCCATTTCTCCCCCTTTTTTCGAATTCAAAAAGAATGATCGTCGAATAGTTGTAGAAAGAAAGAAGTCGACGATATCAAGACCCCCTTGATGTATGCTACCCCTCGTTTGGGGCACCAAGGGATCGATATTATGAAAATTGTTTGCTACAAAACAAAGTTAAAGGTACAAGTCCACGACAATATATTCTCAACTATACACTCTAGCAATTCATGCTAGTTTAAATCATAAAGTGGCTTCATCATTTACATAATAAGCTCATACAAGAAGCATTAATTTCAATGAAAATAGAACCAAGACTTGACAAAGAAACATTCATTCATACACTACATCATAATTTAAACATACTACAAAAGGTAGATAAAGATATCATAGAATAAGTCCTAGATGATCCTTGATTCATAGGAAATGACTTTGAGCAAAAGGGTTAGGGTGACCAATTAGGAGGTGATATGACCTAGTTTTCAAGGGTGAGGTAGAGAGAGTGAATTCATGATGGAGGTGAGAAGATACTCAATGTGAGCAAACTTAAGGTTTATCTCATCCCTAAGAGAAAATATAAGATTACAGTTATGAAAGAAACAAAGACAAGTTGACCCATGATAGTCATGATAGTTGAAGTAAATGGGATGACCCATGAGACGTGGTTGAGGTTGGTTGTTGTGTGAGGGTGGTGAATTGGAAGTAATCAAGAACGTGATCAAGAGGAGTGATTGGTGACAAAGAAAGAGTGATATCCAAAGAAGGATGACTTTTAAGTGGTTGAGGGTTTGAAGGTCTAGGAGGAACATCCAAGATGTTGTCAAGCAAAGGTTTCAAAGGTTGAGGAGAAGTTGGTTCATTTGATGATGGTGGTGAAACTTGAAGTTTTGATTGAAAAGAAGAAGATGTGTTCTCTTGGCTTGATGAGGTTTGATTGGTTGACGGTGTTTTTGATGGTGCATTTGGAGGATTTAAAGATGAAGAAGTTGTTGTAGGAGAAGGTGTAGTGAGGTTTTCATCATTATTTATGAGATCAACAAATAGTTGTTTTAGGGGTATGATGGTGAGTTTGATTTTCTTAAAGCCATGAGAGGAAGAGGCTTGAGTGGAATCCATGGTAGAAAGGTTTAAAGAAGATGAAGATGATAAGAAGAGTGGGGAGGATGTCTTATTTAATTAGGAAGCATATGATTGAAGTGGCAAAGCATGAGGATTAAGAGGATAGATTCCAAAAGCGGTTTAGCAAAATGCAGGAAGTTTAACTAGGGCTAGAGAAGAGATTAGTCAACTGCACAAAAAATCAGGTAGTCACAATAAAATTTCCATGACTCTGATGGCGGTCCTATATATATATGGCGGTCCTAGATATATTAGGGGGCCGCCCCTTATTTATAGGGGCGGTTCTCTGGAGACACGAAAAGTTTCCAGTTTTTCCTAATTTTTGTAAATCCTGTACAGAAAAAGTTTCCTAGATTTTCCCTTTTTCAGTCAATCCTAGTTCACCATGAATCATCTAATACTTAATAATCAAATTCATAAAACTAACTATCCTAAATTCTTTTAAAGAAGCACATTTAGGCATATTTACTAAGAGAAAATCATGCATAATATCATATAAGTGACCATAGTGTATCAAGATGCAAGCAAGGGTTTAGGATGATAAAATGGAATGATCATCCAAGGCAAGTTATGTTGCCCGTACTAGACACTAAGTTACCATTAAATACCATGAGTTTAATTACTTAAGCATACTAAAGTAGTAAATATAATTAATATTGTCATATAGCAATTTTCCAAATTGCTCACTTCTTTATGTTTCTCTATAAGTTTCTGAGGCCTTTTCCGATTGACCTTAATCTACCACGATGCTCATTTCGTAACTGAACTTGATGATTGATGATTTCGGTTTGTCGGGTGTAAAATAGTTCCATGTCAGGGTCAATGTTAGGTGGGTTTTGGAAGACTTGAGGAACATCATTTGTTAATGAATTAACAAAACGAGTTGGGGAAGGAGTGCTTGCACGCGAGGTCCCTTTGACATTCCCATCATCCTCATCGTCGTTGAGATGTGAGGAGGATGGTTGATCGAAGGCGGAGGAAGAAGAAGTGGAGTGATGACCTCTTCTCGTGCCATGATTTTTTCTAGTCTTTCGCTCTTGTTGAGTGGTAAGAGGATTCATGACATGATCGTACAAGACATACGACTCATTTAACAACTCAGGACTCTCACTCATGATGAATTTAAACAAACGGGTTAATAGCATACCATAAGGTAGAATTAACCTAAATTGTTTAGTGACCCACTCCATTCGTTTTGCCATATAATAGGCCGGGTTGAACTTTTCGGATCTTGCAACACAATAGAGCATGTAACAAAGACACCCAAGAACATGGTCCGATTACCCCCAAACAAAAAACATTTTTTAGAATAATTTCTTCCAAAGGCTTCAGGGTTGGCACAATTTCACGAGTGAGAATTTAATGATCATAAACATCAATTTCTTGCTCATGTCGGATGCGACGGACTTGACCTTCTCGATCAATTCGAATATACGAAATGATGTCATCAGGAGAATGAGGGTTGGTTTTATATGGACCATCCGTAGGGACACCATATGCTAACTCGTCAAGTGACCACTTGTCGGTAAAGACGCAAGCACCCTCACAAGGTATGTCATGAATTTGAGCAAATTCTTCAAGAGAGTAAGAAAAGAATTGATTTTGAATCACAAATTCGATGAACATTTGACCTTCGTCGAAATAGTTTATTTGATATTGACTATAAAATTCAAGTATGAAGCGAGGACAAATTTGGTCATTAATTTCAAGGAGACACTCAAACTCAAGAAAATGAAACAAAGACCGAACATAGTTTAGAGCCGCAAAGTCCTCAAAAACCACCCGACCCTCATGAATGTAGCGACTTTCAAGGTTTCTTAATCTTTCTTTTATATGTGAACGGTATTCATGTAAAATCATTGGGATATAGTGTCTTGTATTTTTATGGTCTTCAGATGATTTAAGAGGCATGATTACCTAGAAAGAAAGTATTGAGGTCACATTTTATTATCATTTACTTGTAATATTTTGTGGACATTATTTCTAGTGTGTGCCTAAATGTGACAAATGTGGAGTACCGTTAACTCGACCTAAAAATAAAATCCTAAGAGTTAACCTAAACGCTTTTTAATTTGATTTTGCTCATCCAAACATGTCAAAAAATACATATGAATTATGTATCTCGACCTTTGTTCATGAGATCATTATGCATGTGTTTAAAAACGTTTTTAAGTTGTATTAACAATGCATAACAACAATTTTATTATGTTCCTAACGTGAGTGATTTGAAAATAAAATTGGGGTTTTGGTTCGAAATCTACATGAATGTTGTACCAGATTGCAAGATATGACAATTTCACTCTTTGAGTCACAGTACATTGGAATCTTGTTGTAGCGAAATCCATAATCTAGCAGCTGCGTCCTCATCCAAATAACTTGAGCACAACATGCAGATAAGGATACGTACTCAGCTTACGCGGTTGACATTGCTGTAAAATCTTGCTTTTTCAACGACCAACTAACTAGCTTATCTCCCAGAAATTGAATGCCTCTAGATGTGCTTTTGCAATCATCATTACACCCTACATGGTGTGCGTCTGAATATGTAATTAGCTCAAACCCAGAATCCTTCGAGTACCATAGACCCATGTTAATGGTTGTCTAAGATACGAAAGATCCTATAACCTCTTTGAGGTGTTTTCGCGGTTGGTAGTTCTTGATAACGCGCACATAAAATATCGCAAAGGCAATGTCTGGTCGACTAGCAGTGAGATACATAAGTCCCCCAATCATACTACGATATTTAGTGTTATCAACTTGGGTACCCTAATAAAACTGCATCTAGTATGGATGTAGCCTATTGTGAAACTAATTAGTCTCATATTTTCATCCCATGATTCTTTAAGAAGATCCATAGAATATTGTGATTGACATAAAAAGAATTCCTGGGGTGTTGATGAACCTTAAGACAATAAATAACTCCATAACACGATCATTGACATTACAAAATTATCTTTTCATTAATTTTGCAAATCTTGTTAAAATACTGTTTTGTTGACCTAAAAATTATGTCATCGACATAGATTTGAACTAATAAAATGTCAATGTCGGATCAACAATACCTTTTGTGAAATGGTGTTCGATTAAGAATGAGGAAAGCTTGTCATACCAGGCTCTAGGGGCTTGTTTGAGACCGTACCATAGCTTACTTAAGACGATATACTTTGATCGTAAAATTCTGAAACTACAAATCCATCCGCTTACGAACAAAAAAACTTCCTTTTCAGTAGACGTTCAAGAAAGCCGTTTTGACATCCATTTGATACATAGGAAAGTACATGTGAGCCGCTTATGCCACAAACCTTTTGCAGCTTCAATCTTGCAACTGGTGTACAAGATTCCTCAAAATCTATTCCCACCACTTGATGTAAATCCCTTTGCAACTAAACAAGACCTTGTATCTGAATAACCATAAATTTCAGCATTTTCTGTTTTTTCCAAATTCCTTGGTGACTGCGATTATGTTTCATGCCATAGGACATTTGACGAGATTCACAACAACAGCGTTTAAACTGTTAAGCTCATCTTGCATGGAAATCAATCCAGTTGGCATCAAGAAAAGCTTCCTGAATTTTTCAGTTACTCAATTGTACTCACTGTTAATGCTTACAAACAAACTCCTGCATCATTTGAAGTCGATTTCTTGTCAATACAGTTTTAAAAGGATCACCAATTCACTTATTAAATTGGATTGAATATTCTTAGTCCACTTAACACTTGACGATGTTTTTGATGAACACGTATATATTATTGTTTGTGGGATCCTTGATACTTTTGAAAGAGCCTCAGCTTCTTTGCACACAGGGATATGGAGGTGCAAGTAGAACACTTTCCATCAATTCTGCAACGTCTTCTTAACGATATTCATTGGGCATTTTCAGGTTAATAACAATAGAGTTAGGCTAGTGGCAACTTGTTTAAAGCTGACAAAGATACCAATTAAGGAGCTTCCTCATCTCAACGACGATAGACGATGAATGAAGAATTGTGTCATAATCAAGAGTAAATTTGCCAGGCGGAAATTATCTGACACTTTTGGTGAAACTCGTCTCATAGTATTCTTCATATAAAGGACCAAACAAATTATCCAAGTCTATTTTTGAAGGCACTGATTGTGAATCTTCTGATGAATCTTGAAAATTCATGCAGTTTATTCCGGGTTCTGAATTGTTGCATTCAAAATGCCAAAGCCGAAGATTCATCAAACCTGACATGATTTTTTCCATTATCTTTTTGGTTCGGCGTATTAAAGATTTTAAATCCAGCTTATGACTCAGAATAACCAATAAAAATTATTGAAAACTAAAGGGGGGGGGGGGTTGAATATTTTATAGTGATCGTTCTTGCATTTTAAAAGTTGCTAACAAAATACTTAGATTCGGGTAGTATGTTCAACCAATCAACAATATGAATCAACAAAGTAAATATCTAAACTAATGCTAAATAACAATCATGATAATATAAAGAGATGAAAGAAGGAACAATCAAACCAAGACACTAAGATTTATAGTGGTTCGGCTACGAAGCTCTTCTTCGCCCTACTCCACTCCCCGAGTATCCTACTTGAGATTTCACTCCCTTCAGGCGGAGAAAACCGTTTACACGTCGCTTAATTTATTTTCCGACACTAAGCTAAATGTCGAGTCCTAATCTTAGCTAGAACCAATCTACCACTTCACAATTACTATACACTTCACAATTACTATACACTCACAAGATCTACACTATCGGATATACACACAATCCAAATCACACAATTACAAAATAATTACAATAGAGATTTGATACTTAAAAGAAGAGAGAATAGATCACTAAATAATAATTTGTTTCTTGGCGAATACGAATGTTCTTCTCTTGCACTTTAATAAGAAAGGAGATATGAGAAGAAGAGATTAGATCACTTAAAAAAGATCTAAAGAATGTAGTGATCAAGAGAATTAGGAGAGAAAGAAGATTTTTAGAGAGAGAAAGATAAATCTGGAAATTTCGTGTGCTAAGATTATGTTTTTCTGCACAAATAAAGTAGCAGTATATATAGGGCAGGAAAACCCAACTGCCACTGGGGGCGGTCCCGACGTCTCATAAATATCAGGGCCGCAGTCCCTTATAAGGGGGCCGGCCCAGTAACTACCTCAGTTTTCTATTGTATTGATTGGGAATGTTGTATCTGTAATGGAACCTTCTATTTTGGGGGGAAAATTTAATATCTAATTAAGTTTTAATAAAACTTTCTTTATAATTAGAAAATATTTTGTATAAAAATTTTTTGTAGAAATACTTTAGTAAAACATATGGATTAAGAGAAAAAAATTTTCTAAATCACTAATCATGCTAATGATTTGTTTTGTTCATACCTTAAAGTGATTACTAATCTAGAAATTAATTTTATGATTAATAATTTGTAAACTATTATTTTATCATAAACGTTTTCCATTTTGTTATTAAAAAAATAATGAGATGATCGAAAAAAAAATATAAATAACAATTTAAGACATTAAATTGTATTAAAAATACTCATCCCTTATTGACGATGATAAAATATAAACTCATTTTGTTATAAAATTAAAGGTTTTCAAATTATTATTTAACCGGGGAACCTACCCTTTACAAAAAAAAAAGGTTTCAAATATTAATTAGTTTTCATTTCATTTCTCCCCCTTTCCTGACTGAATTGCAAAAAGTAATGATCTCGAATAGTTAAGAAGAGAAAAAAGTCGACGATAACAAGACTCCCCCTTGAAGTAAACAAAATGCTCCCCCTCTTTTGGCACCAAGGATCGAATCTACAAAAATGTTTGCAACAAATAAAGTAAGAGGACAAGTCAAAAGCCAAATATCTATCAACAAGTACAATTATAGCAATTTAGCAAAAAAACATAAAGTGCGTTTCATTCATTACTTAATAAGCTCATACAAAAATCATTAATTGCAATAAAAATAAAACTAAGACTTAACAAAGAAAAATTCATTCATACACTACATCACAATTTAAACATACTACAAAAGGTAGATAAAGATATCATGGCATAAGTCCTAGATGATCCTTGATTCATAGGAAATGACTTTGAGCAAAAGAGGGTTAGGTGGAGAGAGTGTTGAATACAATGTGGGAGGTGAGAAAGAATACTCAAGTTGAGTCAAACATTAGGTTCATTTCAATGCCCTAAGAGAAAAGATACGATTGCGTTGTGAAAACAAAAAAGACAAGTTGACCATGCGATAGTCATGATAGTTTTAAGTAAACAGAGATGACCATAAGAGGTGGTTGATGGATTGTCGTTGTGGGAAGGTGGTGATGGAGTATCAAGAATGTGATCAAGAGGAGTGATTGGTGACAAAGAAAGAGTGATATCCAAAGAAGGATGACTTTTAAGTGGTTGAGGGTTTGAAGGTCTAGGAGGAACATCCGAGATGTTGTCAAGCAAAGGGTTCAAAGGTTGAGGAGAAGTTGGTTCATTTGATGATGGTGGTGAAACTTGAAGTTTTGATTGAAAGGAAGAAGATGTGTTCTCTTGGCTTGATGAGGTTTGGTTGGTTGACGGTGTTTTTGATGGTGCATTTGGAGGATTTAAAGATGAAGAAGTTATTGTAGGAGAAGGTGTAGTGAGGTTTTCATCATTATTTATGAGATCAACAAATAGTTGTTTTTGGGGTATGATGGTGAGTTTGATTTTCTTAAATCCATGAGAGGAAGAGGCTTGAGTGGAATCCATGGTAGAAAGGTTTGAAGAAGATGAAGATGATAAGAAGAGTGGTGAGGATGTCTTAATTAATTAGGAAGCATAGGATTGAAGTGGCAAAGCATGAGGATTAAGAGGATAGATTCTAAAAGTGGTTTAGCAAAATGCAGGAAGTTTAACTAGGGCTAGAGAAGAGAATAGTCAACTGCACAAAAAATCAGTTAGTCATAGTAAAATTTCCATGACTCTGATGGCAGTCCCATATATATATGGAGGTCCTAGATATATTAGGGGGCCTCCCCTTATTTATAGGGGTCGTTCTCTGGAGACACAAAAAGTTTCCAGTTTTTCCTAATTTTTGTAAATCCTGTACAGAAAAAGTTTCCTAGATTTTCCCTTTTTCAATCAATCTTAGTTCACCATGAATTATCTAATACTTAATAATAAAATTCATAAAACTAATTATCCTAAATTCTTTTAAAGAAGCGCATTTAGGCATATTTACTAAGAGAAAATCATGCATAATATCATATAAGTGACCATAGTGTATCAAGATGCAAGCAAGGGTTTAGGATGATAAAATGAAATGATTGATTCGTTAGAATCTATATATACGTAATTATAAAAATATTTAATATGATGGAAAATCACCAATTTACCCTTGAGGAAAAAGGTAAAAAGGAAAATAATCTTCACAACTTATATTTCAATTAATTAGTATATGACGGGAAGTATGATTCACGACGGGTTCGTTATCCCCTAATCGATTTGTCGAAAATGAAATAAAACTACGTTTGATGTTCGGATAATGATTTGAATTGAAAACAAAGATTGATTTGATTATCTACTTTTAAAAATTAAAATAAACAAATTATAACAATTAAGCACGAAGACAAATAACGGGAAACCAAATTTTAACTAAAAAAAACATAAAACGGGACCCCTAAATGGAGGTCAAAAACCCTAAATTTCTAAAATTAAACCTAACTTAATTTTTTCTTTTTAACTGAACTCTATTTGACTAAAAAGTAAGTTTAAAAAAAGCTAGAACTAAAATGGATTTGAAATGAGCCTTAAAACATGAAAAACAAGAACGGGAACGAATCACGTTCTTTAAAAATCGAAATTTTGAAAATTAGACCCTACGAAAGCAAAACTAATTTTCCTATAATCTTTATGATAAAAGAAAATTTTCTAAAAAAGATTTATATTTTTCTGATTATTTTTCTATTTTTTATGATTTTTTAAAGTTTTTATTGAAAATAAATGTTTAAAAATACTAAACTATCTATAAAAATTCTAGAAAAAATACAGAAAATAGCTTATACTAATTAGATCCTAGAAAAAATAAAGTCGATTACACAGCTTATCAAATAAGCTGTGTAATAAGCTAAAACATCTTATTAAGCTTTAAAGGGAAAAACGTGTATAAAAGTTAGATTTTGTAAGAGTATAACGAAAAAGACCCAAGGGCGCAGTGGTAGTGAGTGTGGTGTGTGTGTTATAAAAGGGTTGAAAGTGTTGAGGTCGGGGGTTCGAGTCTTGCTCACCCCCGATTTCCACTTTCCTCTTTTTTTTTATTAAAAACTTATAAAAGCAAAGTTATTAAGCACCTAAAGATAAGCATTTTTAATAAAAGAAACTTTTTGTGAAAAGCCCTAAATAAGCTGTTAAACAGCTTATAATATGACAGAAAGTACTTAGCTACTTTTTTGGCTTTTTAAAGGATTTTTAGAACTTCACAAGCTAAAATAAGCTAAATCCTAAGAACAAAAAGCACTTCTAAGACTAAAGTTGACCTAATAAGCTACTAGAGAATAACTAATAAGCCTGAAATCTCCAAATAAGCTCAAACAATAATAACTTAATGTTAGTACTGCTAAGCTTTTTTACTTAAAGCTACTAAACTACTAAGAGCTAGAAAAGCTCTTGGGAAAAGCTTAAACTGTGCTTATCTACTCTTCTTAACCTATTAAGCTAAAATGCACAAAAAATAAATACAAAGAGACAATCCATAAGTTGAAATTCTCAAATAAGCATTAATAGAAAACTTAAAACCAAACAGTCCCTACGGGAATCTTTGAGCTTATTTTTAGATAATCTCTTGGATTCTTGTGGGGAAATGACTTTTTGAAGCTTATTCTACAACTAAATAGCTACTTTAATCTACTTTTAAAAATGATTTTGAAACAAAATAGCTTAATGAAAAAGCACTTTGAAAACAGTCCTAAGGCTTAAATCATGCTGAGTTTTACTTGGAAACAAAAAAGGCAAAAAGGCTTATTTGACAGCTTAAAACAGATAACCTAATAAGCTAGAATTTTAAAACTAATTATAAACTTGTGAAATATGACCTAAAAGCTATTTATAATCTGAAAATCAAAAGCTAAATGCTATTTTAACCTTCAGAAAATGAAACTAGAAATTGTACTTATGCATTTTTATGTATCTGATGCAGTTGACACACTTATGACCAAAACTTAAACTAGACAAAATGCAGGCCTAATAAGACTATTCTAACAAGTTTAAAACTCAAAATGAAAGACAAGAAAGATAATGACTATTGCTAGAAGAGATCTAAGCTAAGTTATGCAAATTACTTTGACAGATTTCTACTAATTTTATCCTAACTTATAAAAAACTAATTATCCCCCTATATCCGTAAGCTTATGAATTTAATCTTAAACAAACCTAAATGAGAGTAACAAACCTTAATAAGAGTTTTTAAAACAAACTTTAAAGACCAAAGACACAAGAGTACAAACTTGAGTTAGTACTAGATGTGTCAACCAACCTTTTTAACTAGACTCAAACCCATTTAGACTTATGAAAATGTAATCCAAAGCTCAAATCTAAATAACCAGATAATAAACAACTTATAAAAGACCTAATGAGCTTATACTAACAAGCAATTAAGCCAGAAATACTAATCTACTACTATTGCTATTTTTTTTGGTTTTCTTAATGATTTTTAAGACAAAATATGAAAAACTAAGATCTAAACTATAAAAGCTAAAAACAGATAATTAAACATGAACAATAAGCATAATAAGATAGATAGAAGCACAATTAAGCAAATAATAAGCTGAAAATAAGCAAATGCAAGATTTAAGCTAAATAACTTGAATTTTAAAGGGAATTTACCTCTGCCTTAGCTAAACAAAGGCAACTAAGCTCAAAAGTTGTCTACAAGCTCTGGCTTATTGTAAATAAGCCAGTAAAAGTCCATATGAGCTCTTCCAAAGTAAGCTCATCTTCCAAAAAGCTCAAAATCCAATAAGCCAAGGTATTAACTGATTTTAGATTTAAGTATATTAAGATGCTTGAATTAAGCTCAATTTGAGCTTAGAGACTCAAAGAGCTTGTATGAGCTTATTAGTAGCTTATGAAACAGTAGCACAAACATTTGAGAATATGAGAGCTTAATAATGAAAACAGCTTATGAAAACTTAAAATGAGAATTTTATTAATACTAAAAACGGATTACAAAGCTTTGGAAATTGAAAGTTACAAAAGTTTAAAGAGAAAAAATACATTTAAAACTGAAAATTACATAAGCTATTGAATACTAAAAGTTTTTTAGGAAAAAGGAACATAATCATGTGAGAGTGAAGGAGTCTTTTTATAGCTGCCAGGAGAAGCTTCTAGGCCAAAGTTTGTTACACGATCCCATCAATCCTGGCTCTTCATTTCTTCAATCATTTGGAGCTCAATATCCACCGTTGGATTAGATTTTGATCACACGGATTGCCAACGTGGCAATCCGTGATGTGACACTCCTGTGCTTCTTTTGTACTCCTTTTAGTACAAAAATCTAACCCTTGGTGTGTTTTCTTCATTGTACGCGTGTCCTTTCTTTTAGGAATTAGGCAATGAGAGCGTTTGGTGATGTATTTACCACTTGAATTACATGGCCACGCAGTCAATTTTCATTTGCCCTTTGGTTTGATCCCGAGGTAAAACGGGGAAGACAGTGAACAGTGGTAACTGTTCTTCCCGCGTTTTTACTTTTATAGAAGGGGAAGTTTGACTTTGGTTGACCCGGGTAAAAATAGTTTTGGGCTTTTGGTTATAACAAAAGGTTTTGGGCCATGGGCTTAGTGTTATAAGAAAGTTAACGGGTGTTAACTCTTACAATTATAAGAGTTAACACCGCTAGGGTTTAGGGATTGTTTTTATAATTTGGTTAATTATGAGGGATTGGTTTGGTATTTTTGGGATTTTTGTCATTTAGTGTTGACCATGTTTGACTGAAGGTTGACTTGAATTGACCACTGTTGACTTTTGATAGCATTCTCCCGGCTGGTAATTTTAGATTTTGTCATTTAGTACTGAAGGTTGACTTGAGTTGACCACTGTTGACTTTTGATAGCATTCTCCCGGCTCTTTGTGTACTCTTTCGTTCCCGTGTTCGTGATTGTCCGGTTTTGACCGTTTTCTTGAGATTTTTGCATTATCCGTACCTACAATCACAAAGACAAAACAAGCAATATTCAAGCATTTAAAGCACAATTTTATCTTTTTAGGGTTATTTTTGATGTAAAACGGATATGTGTTTTCACACATATCAGGATGACCTCGGATTTACCAACTACTGCACTACATACGATCGGGTTCTCTACCCGTTAGTGCATGCATCGGTAGACAAGTTTTATAAATTTAAAACTTGACAATAATATTATTCAAAACAATTTTGCGCATCATTATTTCATCAATAGAAAGTAAATTTGACTAGTTTAGAGTGTATAAAGGTATCTTTAGTTTATTATTTAGCATTTAAAAATTAAAATCCTTAGATGATAAGAAGCTAAAAAGGTAGTTGTCTGAACCTTAAAACTTCTTTAATCCATATTATAACAATTTTTTAGATATTAACAATTTATAATTAATTTTGAAACTAAGAGTTTTGAGAGAAATTATACGGGTGAAAATGCTACACCGATTGATATACTTAATCAAATTATAAATAGAAACTCTTTCTGTAATATTTATATGATGTATAGAATAATGTTATCTATTTCAATAACAGTTTCTTCAGCAGAAAGAAGTATTGCAAAACTAAAGTCAATTAAAAGTTATATTTGATTGAAAGTGTCATCCCAAATATTAGAATTATTGGCTCATTTATTAATTGAAAATAAAATATTATAATATTAATTAAAAATCACATAAAAACGTAAAAAATAAATTGTATATAACTGCTTTTCGGCAAATAACTTTGATAAAAAAACCTCATTTGAAAATCTTTGCTTTAGACCTCCGAATAAGTTGAGCCGTCCTGAATAAACAACGTATATTGACAATTGTTTTTTATTAGTTGTACCAAAACTGCATAGCGTTCTTTTTCTAATTTTGGAAAAGTATAAAAAAGGGGTCAATTCCATATTTACCCAACCAAAACATAAAAATTTCATATTTCTTCAACACATGCTTAAAAAGCATTGTATTTGTGCATTGAAAACTTGTGTTTTGAGGAAATACGGAATTTTAATGTTTCATTTGGGTAAATATGAAATTATCCCAAAAAAAGAAGTCATATAGTCATAGTCACGGTGTTGGTATTTGTTAGTTTGGTATGTCACAAAACAACTATGATCATGGGAGTAAGATTAACTCAAAGTTTAACGTCAAATAATCAAAATCAATAAGAATGTCTTAAACCATACCTTAATTAAGTTATAATCCAAAAATAAGATTCCGTAGTTTGCATTTGAAGTTGCTTTAATTTGCTTTAATTTGCTTAATAAACACAACAAAACATCAACTAAGTTAGGCCAACGGTTGCTACATACTTGTAGTTGTTGTTATCTTCTTCTATATCTCATATCATTGCCTTGGAATCAAAGCAAAGCAGTTGTTATAGTTATTGGCTACCATCTCCAACCATCCTTTATTTCCCTACCTTATTATATCTCTTATTTTATTTTCATTTTGTCATCCTATCATCTCCCAAATTCTAGCTCAATTACCTCCATCTTTCGGTCTATGACAACGTTCTTTTGAAGCCTTTATGCTACCCGTATGATCGGTATCTTGAGGTTTTGATCTTAGCATATATCGTTTTCTAGTATTATTGGATTCACAAAGTTATATTTCTGCCCATGTGGGTTTCTTGAATTGTTAAGCCTAGGCATTTGGTTTTCAAACTTATTTTGGTATACTACATGAAACAATACAGAAAAACATGTTCTTTAAGTTTCTTGAAAGCAAAGTTTCATGTGTATAGGTTAGTTTAAAGGTATATATTCATACCAAAGCCAAAAGTTGCGACTTTCTATATATCAATGAATACGAGATACTTTTGTACACCAGAATCATTATGCAACTCCGCCGTGGCAATATCATTTTCACTGGTTCCAACGGCTAGAGAAGAGGGGACAAATGAGGACACAGGCCCACGAAATCGAGCTACAACTCGTGCCACAACAGGTATCCCTTCTTCTTTATTGGTAAGAATGGCAATTAGGATATCACGAGCAAGGTGGTACAGTTTTGCGAGAAGGGTGTTTCTTTACCAAAATGGGTCAAGGTCGGATATTGGGTCGAACCCGTTTAATGCGGGTTCTTGGATGTTCATGGAGTTAATTGGTTTAGTTTTTCAAATAGCGATGATAGTATATACTCTATCAGTTTCCAAAGATGAGAAACCAGTTTGGCCCATGAGAACTTGGGTTTCGGGCTATGGAACCGGGTGTGTGCTTAACTTGGGCATGTTGCTATGGCGATATCGGGTTTTTTGTTTGACCCAAGTTGGAGGAGAACATAATGGTAACATTGAAGATTCAAGGTAACCAAAAGCTTATGTTTCATATGCTCAAAATCTGCAGTACTTTCTACTTTTTGTCGATCATTTCAAAAAGTAAGGCACATTTTCAATTTTTTTAATAAACTGAAGATTAAACGTGCTTTAGTGAAAACTAAAGACTATTATTGATAAATTTCCATACTTTAAACTACTTTAGAAATTTTTCCTAATGCTATAAATATGAACAACATTTGATTGTTAATTGTTGATTTTCTTTCAATTTTATCACAAATTGAATCTTTTGATTAGTTTAGAAGTTTAAATGCTAATAGCGTAATAGAAAACTGGACTATGGGCCAAGGGTGAAGCCCAGAAAATGGCTTCCCAATTCAACACTGAACACCCATAACCAAAAGTTGTAGCCTAAATGACCATGCAGTCTAAATTAATGCTTACTATATATGCAGGAACATGCAAATAATGAACAAATCTCGAACAATTCTGGAGCTATTCTTTGCAATATGGTTCGTGATGGGGAACGTATGGGTATTCGATTCACGATTTGGAACGTTTAGGAAAGCTCCGAAACTCGACGTGCTTTGCATCTCTTTACTTGCTTGGAACGCAATTACCTACTCATTTCCGTTCATATTATTTTTATTTCTTTGTTGTTTCGTGCCACTTATTAGTAACATCCTTGGCTACAATATGAATGCTGGCTCGACCAATCGAGGTGCATCTGAAGATCAGATTTCTAAGCTACCTATTTGGAAATACAAAGAAATTGCACCCGATTTAGAACATGGAAAAGCCATTGTGGATAGCTCAACCACTGTAAGTATATAACATACAATGTCGTACCTTGGTACAATATACACTTAAAAGTGTCATAATGTTATTATGTGTAACATGCATTAACAAAATAAATATTTACAGGAATGTTGTATATGCTTAGCAAAATACAAGGAGAAGGAAGAAATGAGACGATTGGGATGCTCACATATATTTCATATGAAATGTGTGGATCAATGGCTCAAAATAGTATCATGTTGTCCTCTTTGCAAACAAGAACTGGAACGATGACATGATATATGACACATGAACCACGAGCGACATATATATAAATACTGATCTTATTTTTCTCTAAATATATATACAGAACTTGTGAAAAGATTTGGTTCTTAGGGTCAAAGGTGCATGGGTGTAAATTGTTGTTCACCAACGTTGTTATCGATTTGTTTGTTTATATCATTTTTATCTTTTATAAATCATTTTAACGCACAGCCTTTTTATGACTTAAGAGCGTCGTTTTATGTCTATACGGTTTTGGAGTAATGGAAGCTTCATTATATACTGTATGTATAATTTACTCCAACCAAGTACTATGTTTTTTCGGATGTATTTTATATGAAGAAACTTTTTTTTCTTTCAGAAATACACATTTTTGTGCCTTTAATTTAGTACTTACAAAATATTAGCAGTGTACTCGCGCGTTGCGACGGCGGGTACCTTATGACGATTAACCGAAGAAATAAAATGAATTTGATCCTGGTGAGGCTCGGTTCACCCGTTTTTATCGGTTCCGACGGGTCCTCTCTGGTTCGTCTTCGGACGGTTTGTATTGGCTAGCCGGACCGATGGTGACTTCGGTTCCCGGTTGAACCCGTTGGTCCGGTCCGGTTTTTAAAACTATATGCAACATTATTTTAATTTGTACAATATGTATAATAACATGTACCTTTCATTTTAGAGTGTTTTAAAAATAACATTAATTATTGTGTTTAATTAGTTATACCTTTAGATTATGTTGTAACTTGTTTAAATTGTACATTGTGAAAATATTATTGTACTTTTGAATAAGAGGGTGTTTTAATTAGTCGTATTTAATTTGGTTTTATATCATATTTATTTAGTTGTACGTGTTTAATTGGATTGTACCATACGCTTTTAATTTTTATTTTACAATTGAAAGTTGAAACATTTAATAGAGAAAAATGCCTTCTTCCTATTATAGAAATTATCCTATTTATACAAAAGGTGGGATACCCGGTTGCGACCCGCTTGGGCACCCGCCCGGATATCCACCCGTTTGTAAGTCACATTTTTGGGTTTTTTAGGTGTTAACCCGACTCATTAACCCACCCCACTTATTCTTTACCCGCTTATTGCCCGAGTCTTAAACCGTTTCATAAATCGAATTTTTAGTGCGCTGCATTAATTTCCCACTAAACATGTCATTCTTATGCATGATTGCCAGGTTAACAATGCTTTTGTTATGCATGATTGACAGCTGTAAATCACAATTTTTGGTGATTAGTGATTTATATGTAGTTAGTGTGTGGGTTTTTCATAGTTTTTTCCAGTGAATGATTTGGGTTAACGAAGAAACAAGGGGCTTTTATTTGGGTATATTTTAAATCTGTTTATTTTTTAAAATTTTCAGTATGTGTGGTTGTTGCTGTTTGTGATTGCATACATGTTTCTTCTTGATTAGTTAGTGGTGTTAA
>BQNB010020415.1:51631-65519 GCA_026074375.1 Tanacetum coccineum | reverse complement strand
GGACAACTAATAGTCACATTATTGATCTACATTTGACAAAGTGGTATACATAAATATCAACTAGTTTGAGCGGTGAATTATAACAATAAATACTTTATATGCAGTTTAACAGTAACATCTCATAGCAGAAAGAGTTAAAATTTTAGGAAAACTATTATCAGATGATAGTTAGTAGTAAGCCCATGTATAAATTTATCTACAGGATCGAGGCCCAAACTGCTGAAAGCTACTTGATTTTAACAAAGTCTCTCAAATATTATACAAAATAGTTTTTATCTAACACTTGATACCTCTCCATACAAAATTCTCATAACTAGGTGTGTATTGCTCTCGCTTCGCGACAAAATTTATAATTTTCACATAAGCAACATTTAGTTTTATTTTGCATGTTGAATTGAATAATCTTGTATTTTAGCTATACATATTTAAGAGTATTGAAATATTAAATTTCGTAAAACTAATTGAGTGTAATCCACCTCATGCCATCCTGTTTTGTAATATGAACGAGGTTTTGAACCCGCACTCTGCTGCGGAGCGCGGGGATTTACGCATTTTTTGTTACACGGAGATGTCTGCTATTTTTGTAGTACACCTTCAATGCGCAATTTTCTTTGACGCACAAAACCACACGCTTCCTTATGTGAAAATTGCTTTTCATTACAGAGTACACAACTTAAAACACATTTACATTGCTTTTATGTTGTGAAAGATTGGCCAAAAGCTACATATCGTTACTCTGTCTTCCATTTTTAACGTCTTGAACACCCCAACTTGTGTTAGCAGCTCTCTATGTTTAAGAAAAATTAAATGGTTAACAAAGTAATCATAGAACATACTTTAACTATAGAATGTAGTATTGTACTTTGTATAGCATACCCATATTAGATAATAAGGGCCCATTGTGAACCTTGTTCCATCGTGTTTGAGAGTTTCGCTATGTAATCAACTTCCCCTGCTGCTCCAATTGCATCAGTCAGGATACCTAATAACAGTTGTACCATACACATTCGTTAGGCCGCGTATAAAAAGATTCACAATATTAGAGATTAAGCATCACCCGAATCAACCTATTCATGAAGCGTATGGACTGGCCACTTGTAACCTGTACCATCATCTGTTTATATTTTAATCAACATTTTGTGTATCTGGTTCTTACGTAATTTTTTGCTGCAAAGTGACCCAAACGAGACATAAAGCCATTTGACTCAGATGTCTTTATCATAGGTAGCATCTTTGGTAGCTTAACTTATTAATTAGTCGATGTTGGTTGTGTTTATCTTCAACATACCAAATGGGTAGAATGGGTGAAACAGATTAAAAGTAACCTAATTTTTGTCTTTTTAGACATTTATAAAACACAATATCAAGCTGCTAAAAATAAAGAATATATTACCTTGGTGACCTTCGCTAGATGTGATATGCAATGGATTAAAACGCACTTGTTCTTCAAACATATTCCTTCTTTAGTAGTATACGACAACAGTTCCTTCACGGCATCAATATACCATGTTCTCGCAGATGTAAACAAAGCCGTTTCCCCTAACTCATACACTTCATTATCGATCAACGCCCTAACTCTGCCACCTCAGCCTCAAATGTCGCCCCTTTCACATTCCATCTAGAAATACCAAAAATGTTAATCCTAAAAAGCTGCAAGACGAATAGTTGCAAGACGGACTAAAGGGCTCATTTCTTTATAAACTATTATACAGATTTTTTAAACTATCTAAACTTTTCTTTTGTTGGAAATGTAAAAAAAGCTGCAATTAGCGTTTAGCATGTTAGAGGTGTGAAATGGGCAATCTGTTGTACGTAACAAATTAAGGTGACGTTTCAACTATTAATAATGGCGTCACTGAATTCGCTAAATATATTGGGGCAATCCTCCTAATTCTGTTATTATCTACCTACATATCTATAGGTGCCATCTTCGCCATCCTTTTGGAACCACCGTGGTTTCCATCTATTTTCTTGATGGTCTTATAAAACATAGGCAAAACAAAAAAGCTCTAAGATCTAAAAATAAGCAAAAACAAACACTAATTCCATCATATAGTGCGAGCAAAATGAAAAATAGATGTTGATCATATTATGTGAACTGATGCTCATCGCTACACTTATAGTAAGCATTATAGTCAATTCATAAATAATCAATTCCACTATGATATTAAGCATTGTTTGCTAAACTGTATGTACTTCCACTATGGTTGTTTGCTAAACTGTATGTACTTCCATAAAAATAAATAGTCATAGTGGAATTAATTATGGTATGGCTTAAATAAAGTCACCTTTTTACAAACATTATAGTATTTATTCGCTTCGATAAAAGAGTTTAAGTCAGTTTAGCAAACACTCATTTGGTAAAAGACTTTTTGTGGAAGTACATACAGTTCACGAATAAAGTCACCTTTTGCTAAACTTAACAAATTAAAGTTTAAGTCATACCATAAATATTTTATGAACTGAACATTATAGTCAATTCATATTATGCAGACATTGATCTCGCGAGATTGATTCAAAAGAGAAATTGTTGAAAATGTTGGTTGATATACCTCGAAAATGGAACCGGTTATGGGATACATGGGACATCCGACGCTGCGTTATCTTAAGTCTTTCGCTGCAAACCTTTCTAATTCTCCTGGCTCCATTCAGAATACGAACAAATAGCAACCGGATACCCACGCCACTGTCATCTGCATACTTGTTAGCTAACTGGGCGGCTAACTTTTGCATTGGTCTCATCTCGAGTAGGCTATGGAACCCAACTAAAAGCTCAAACGAAGCCGTAGAGAATGAGGACCTTCTCGCCTTATGGGAAGCAAAATGTGGTTGTTCATTAGCAGTAGCACCTCTTTAATTGCAATCAACATGATTTTGTTACAAAGATCCTGTAATATAAACTAAAGAATGTAAATAGCAACAGTTTACATGTTCCAATTACAATGGCAAAAGGCTCTTTTATAGAACATGACCATTACACACCAAAAATATTAGATTTCATGTTTTTTTTAACAAAAACTGTTTTGGAACCCCATACAAAAAACAAATTATCTCAGCCATTATCCGAACCACCCACTATGCAAATTTCTACATACCAGCAAAAAGTATAGTCTGATAAATGTGTACCATTTACCTTTTTAGTATCAGCTCTCTCACCATAGAAAGTAAAACCATTGCTCATTATGCTTGAGGACTTCCCTCCATCGCCATGCTTTTTGTCTCACATTTTGTTGAATACGCGGGAGTACCTTTCATTTGAATCTGGATAACTATCATCCAAGTCACTAAACACGGGAACAACAATACTGTCATCGGGCTGCAATATCATATATACCTAATGCCATAAGATATTGGAAAAAGGTCATATTAATTCATTTGCAACTTTGAAAATAGAATTTTGATCCATCTCTAAAGCATTTCATAACTATTCAATGTATATGGGACGAAGGTCAAATGCTAACCCAAACTTGCAATGATTCGATGCGAGAACCCGACAGTAACCAAAATATTTGTTAAAGTCGCCATCATTTCAAACCACGTCTATAGTAACACCATTGCAGATTCACACTTGCATAAAAAGAGAATGAGTTGGTGTTTTAAAACTGCTTATTTTAAAACTAAAGTTAGTTGTTTTACCCTTATTTTAAATTGAAACCTTTTATTAATGTTTTACCCTTATTTTAAAACTAAAGTTAGTTGTGCTTACATACTGTTCTTATAAGTTATCAAGTCGATACTAACGCTTTTTGTAACAACGCAATTTTCATGTGACATGGGGTAACTTAAGATTGATCATTATTCCTCAAGCAAGTTATAAACTAAGCCATAAATAATCAAATACATGTTAAATCACAACTTAATTTTCACTACATAACACAGATATGAAAATTAAGTTTTAAAAAACTAACCTTCTGAACCACCAAGCTCTCTGGTGCCACTCGGTTTTCAACTCAACTGTCTGGGTTATTTGAGGCTGCTACTGATGTGAGTTTGAAATGTTAGGTTTAAGAAAAGTGTCGATTATGTGGTTTTATTATATTTAGTCATTAGACTTTATTTTGTTAAGAATAATGTAGCTTGTAATAAGGTTTATTATGCTAAAAGTAAGAAATAGCATATTTACCAAAGTCTAGGGACTAGAAGTGAAACATTAGAAAAATAAAAGAAGGGAAACTTCCTTCCCTCTCCTATAAATACCCCTCTTAATCATCATTAGGGGGTTAAGCCTTGTAATAATATTTTCCATTTTTCCCTCCATTTTATATCATTTGAAAATTAAATACTTGCCTTCCTCTACTATTCTCTCTAAGCTTTCATTGTAGGTTTTTTACACGTCCGAGAACCTCATGATGCAATTCGGTGAATTCGATTGCGATTTTTGAGCTATGGAGTAGTATTTTGGTAGTGATTTTGAGTATTTGCACGTTATCGAGTATTCTACTGGATTTGATTTGACGAATTCTTGTAGAGTTTGCATTTTCAAAAGTGTTTTATCATTCTCGGAAGGAGTTGTAGTAGTCTCGGATCATTTCTTTACATTTTTAGAAGTTTTTGTTTCGTTATTAGTTTAGTTTCTGTAGAAAAAGTGTTGTAATAGATATATACGCATTTTTGGTTCTATCGAAAACATATATTAGGTGCTTGTTGATAAACTCGGTTGCCTATCGAGTTTCATACGTATTCATACATTTTTCGGTTTTATCGAAAAGTGTGAATCAGGATTTAGTGAGTTAATCTTCGAAATAAGCTTACAAAGTCTTTAAAAATTACAAGTTCACGGTTGTATCATGGATTGGGTTTTTGAAATACAAATTCGGTAATTACTAAACTCGGAAATCAAATTTGGTTCTATTGAATTTGGTGATTTAAGTGTTTTGGATTATTAAGACATCATTAATTTCGGTTCTATCGAGATTGTGGTTCTTGTTCATCCATATCATAAGGATTTGTTCAAAATTCAGTTCTATCGAGTTTGATTAAATCATTTTTTTGAAATAAAACAAGTTAATCGATTTTTGATTTAGAGAATTTATGAGTTTACTACGTTTTAAGAGTACCGAGTTTGATAGTATTCTTTGTACCGAGTTTTAGTTCTGTCCGAGAAGTGTATCGAGTTTCAGACTACTTGTTATCCGAGAACAGTGTTGTTCGAATTTGACAACTGTTACCTAGTTTGGAATTTTTCTCACCAAAATCACTTATTTTCGTCTACAAAGATCCAATCTTTGAATCATAAAGACATGTCGACATCCAAAACATATCAACAATCCTTCGCTGATGCCGGTTCTGAGACTAGGCCTCCCATGCTTGAAAGGGGTAGTTATATACCATGGGTAAGTAGATTTAGACGATATATAAATCGAAAGAGAGAAAACCGAAAGTGGCTTAACAAAGCACTTGATGAAGGTCCTTATCAGTTTCAAATGTTCGTTCCTAGTGATTCGACAGTACCGAAACTGCAGACTGCAGAGGATTTACAAGGTGATGCGTTATTGCACTATGATGCTGAAATGGAGCTCATGAATCTGATTCTACTTTCTATTCCAAATGAAATTTACAACTCTGTGGATGCTTGCACTACGACTAAGGAAATGTGGAAAAGAGTTGAACGTCTAATAAGGGGCACTATACAAAACAAAGTTGACAGAGAAACTCGTTTTACAAAACGAATTTGATCAGTTTGTTGCTGAACCAGGGGAAGCACTTGTTTCTGTCTACAACCGCTTTGCTCAGTTAATGAATGATTTGGAACGAAATAAAATGATTTTTCCAATTGTCACAGTTAACACAAAGTTCCTGAATAGCTTGCAACCGGAATGGTTGAAATATGTCACCCAAGTTCGTCTTGCTAAACGTTTAACAGTGGATTCATTTGATGATCTTTTTGATTACCTTCAGCAATTCGAGAAACTGGTTAATGCATCAAGGGAAAAGAAGCTAAAAAAGTCTCATGATCCTTTGGCTCTAGTAGCACACACGGGTTCATCTTCCAGAAATACCTCATCTTATTATGTTACACATCCTACGTCTGTGGTTGATTATGACGATGAGTACCAGCAGGATGATGTTCAAACCAATTCTAAAGATCCCTTAGCCTCTGCAATGTTGTTACTTGCTCGAGCCATTACTCAAAATTTCTCTAATCCAACAAATAATCGTCTTCGTACTTCATCCAACACCAGAAACCAAGCAATTATTCAAGGAGATAGGGTGAATATTCAAAGCACGGACACTCTGGCAATACTGTAAGAAATACTAGACGTACTTATGTTCAAGAGGAAGTTGTTGAGGGATCTAATGCTCAAAATGAGACAGAAAATGTTCAAAGGACTCTTCGAACTTCGTCTTCAGGAAATACTTCAACTGTTCAATGCTACAACTGTAGTGGAAAAGGACATTATGCTAGGAATTGTCCAAAGCCAAGAGTTCGGGATTCAAAGTATTTCATGGAACAAATGTTGCTGGCAAAACAGGATGAAGCTGGAGTAATTCTTACCGACGAACATAATGATTTTCTCTTTGCTGATGCTTCAAGGATGGAAGAAATTGAAGAACTTAGTGCAAAAATATGCTTAATGGCCATAATTCAACCAGCCAATAATACTTCTGATGCTGGGCCAAGCTATGATTCTGCATTTATAAGTGAGGTACAATCTTCATCCATCAATGAGAATAAAGAACAAATGTATCCAACTCATACTAAAATTATTAACAGTACTATTGGTGATGATCAAATTGATAGCAATATTATATTTGATGAACCAAATGGACATGTTAATAGTGGCAGTGTTGAAAAAGATACACATGTTCCTGACCTATATGCGTTAGAACAACTAGCTAGAAATGCATATCTGGAAGCTGAGAAACAACAATTATTTGCTCAAAAAGTCCAACAACAAAACACGACTTTGACTAATCAGCTTGAGTTGTATAAGGAAAGGGTTCGAGTTTTGGAAAACATCAATGGGGATAACAAGTATCTCAACGAATTTCTTGAGGTTGATCGAAAAGCAAAACATTTTAATCAACAAGCTCAGTCTCAATTTATTCGTGATCGAGACATCATTCGAGATCTAGAAAAACAACGAGATAAATTAGATTTAGCTGTCAATGATTACAAACAAAAAAATAAGGAACTTCAAATGACTCATTTAATTTTAAAACGACAAATGAGTGAAAATAAGGATCGTTATCATGACAATATTCTAGATCTCGAGGCCAAACTTAAAAAGAATGTTGATCTAATGTTGAAACTTAGCAATTTCTTACAATGAATGTTTATGCTTCGACCAAAGCCGTTGTCTGTGTATGATCCGCAATTAAAACATGGTTTGGGGTACTCGAATCCTTATACACTCAAGCAAGCAATTTCTCAATGTCCAAAGTTATATCTTGCCTCTAGTTTGAGTAATTCAGAAATTCCTTTGAATGTTAGAGATACTGAGGACACTCTTGATGATGCTTCCAAAAGTCAACAAAAAATGAAAGAAAAAATGAATGATCCAATTGCTGTTGCAAACAAACAAAATTGTTGGACAATTGATTACCAACAAATAAATGCTCTTTATAAAGACTTTGTTCCTCAAAAAGAGCTTTCTGCTGAGCAAAAATATTTTCCATCTTCTTTTATTCCTTCTGACAAGACTTCAAATGCAACTTCTTCTATCCCGGCATCAATGCCGAGTGAATCACCTTTGATCATACAATTGGATAAAATGAAAATTTGTTTTCAAACGTTGTCTGAGTTAATTCAAAATAATTGTAAAAGAGCAAGCATTTTTTACACATCTCCTAAAGAAATACAACTCAATGATTTTTGTCAAGATCAAGTCAAACCGATTGTTAACGAGTTGCAGTTCTATTTTGAATTCTTTAAAAAACTATTTCAAAGGGATATTAAAGAAATGAAAGAAGTTTTTGAGTCTACAGAAAGTGAACCTTGTGAAATAAAGAAGCAAAATGATTGTTTAAAAGATCAACTTGTGAAAGCATCCCTTAAGCATGAAGTAGAAATAAGTGTGTTGTTAAATCATAAATGCGAAGATAATTCTCTACATGCTGAACTTGAACAAGTTAAAAAGAATTCCATTGAGATTCAAGAGTGTTTGCAAGCAAAGATAAAAATTCTTGAAAAAGATGTTCAAAGATGTCAAAAGCAAAGTGTTGATTTTGAATTAAAGTTACAACATGCAAAAGAAAAACATAAATGTGAGTCAACTTTAAACAATAAAAACAAA
Source organism: Tanacetum coccineum (assembly GCA_026074375.1). Taxonomy (NCBI): domain Eukaryota; kingdom Viridiplantae; phylum Streptophyta; class Magnoliopsida; order Asterales; family Asteraceae; genus Tanacetum; species Tanacetum coccineum. The sequence continues at coordinate 57,282 of BQNB010020415.1, read as the reverse complement.
AATCCTCTTGATTACTCTTGGATTTCAATAATGGAGAAACTTAAGAATGAGAACGTGTCTTTGGATTTTACAGTGCAATCTTTAATGAAAGAACAAGACAATGTAAAAATAGAATATCAAAAGCTTTTTGATTCAATCAAAAAGACACGGTCTCAATCTCAAAAAGAAATGGATGAATTAATTGCTCATGTCTCTGAGAAAACATATGCATATGGTGCTATTCGTGCTGAGAATCAGAATCTTTTAAGTACCATATCTGAGTTAAAAACTAGATTTAGAAACTATTGAAAAAGGTAAGTCTGTAAATACTAAGTTTGACATGACAAATGTTTCTCAAAATCTTCTTTGTGTCACACCGCTAAACAAATAAGTTTTTCAAAAGAAAACGGTTGTTTCAAAGACAAAAGAAAAACATGTAGTGTCAAAACAGTCACTTTACAGACTTCACCTGACAAACAAAGAGGGGCAAATTCAAACAAAAATTTCATAGTACCTGGAATGTACAGAGTTTTCACAACACAAGAATCACAAACAAACGAAGCTAAGAGTGATTTAACTTCTACAGGAATGAATGATGCATCTAGTGTTAGAAGACCAACGAATAGAGATTTACATGTCAAAGACAGTGTCTTAGCTAACTTTAAGAATTCAGCAAAGAAAGTAGCAGTTTATGTTAGGAAAAATTAGCAAACAGATAATACATCTGCGAATGTTATCTCAAACAAAGAGAATGTAAATGATGTTAATGTTGCAAACGCTGCTAAAGTAAAAACTCTGTTATATGTTTCTTGTATGAAAAATGTACTTATTCTATGTCATGATAAATGTCTTGCTAAATATAAATTGAATGTGCATTCGAATTATCGTAGAGCCTTATCCACTAATTCTAGAACACCAACATCTTCAGACACTACTTATGTAGTTCTTAAGACTAGGTTTTCTGAGAAGTTAACATAATCTAAGTCTTTAGATACTACTTCTATAGTCTCCAAACCTAAGATTGATGTAGAAAGTGCCTCAAAAGCTAAACATAAGGTCTCTAGTGCTTCTAAGACAAAGAAACAAAATTTGAGAGATAACTTTTCAAGCATATACATGAAGAACAAAATTCGAACAAGTCGAATTTGGCAAAAGTGGTTTGAATCACAACCAAATGTTGTTTGGTCTCCCGTTAACACAACTCCGAATGTTCATAATAGCCGTTCATCTGTGAAATCATCGGGTGTTGGATCGTTTACTGAATAGATCTTAACCTTTAGCTTGTAAAGGGTTTGTTCCTTTAGATAATTCTAAAACAATAATAATGAAACACTGATTTGAACACTATTGATTATGCGGAAACTAATCAATAATGCTAAGAAGAACAATATTAAGAATCACAAAAGAACTTTATATTATCACTTGAATCTGCCTAGGTTACAGATTACAATGACTATGATTGCTAATAGATCTCTATTGATCTATGTAGAACTATATCTACTAACTATGCCTAGGGTTCCTTTTATACACCAAGGAAACCTTAATGGGCTTTACAAAATGCGTATAAAGATCATGCATATTCTTTCCTAAGATATCTCATGCATATCTTATAAACGGTACTAACTATTTTATACTAACGGTACTAACTATCTGATCAGTACTAACATTTTGTACTGTCAGTACAAATTACAACTAGCGGTACTAACTAATATTAACCTAACGGTACTAATCAGGAATGCACAGTTCCCAACAATCCTCACCTCTAAACCATGATTGTTGAAGTTGTTTAACTTCATGTTTCTTTAGTGTAAACATCTTGTAGACCAGGAGGATGTATCCAAACACTCTGTCAAATCTTGATCTGATCTTTGATAATTTTGACATCTTCAGCTATCCATTTATCAGCAACATATCTTCTCAGCAACACAGCAACATCCACTATGTTGGCTTTGTAGTATTTGGCAAACTACCAGCCATTAAACGTGATTTGAGATTCCTTTACATAAGCGCCGTTTGCTCTGGGGATAGCCAATTCTTTCCTCAATTCTTCAATTGTAAACAACCAAGGTGGAATTGATTAACCCTTGAAAGTTTTGAGTAAAGTATCAACTATCACGATTGATTTGTCTTTTACAGGATCTGTTTTGATCCTGGACAAGGCGCAACGTGCCTCACTGTGAAGGCAATTGGAGGTGGTTGTAGAAACGGCGAGGGTAGGGGGACGCAAAGGGTGATGTGGTAGAATTTTCAAGACCAAAACGATTTGAGCGCGGGTGGTGGGCGGTGTGACTGCGCGGTTTTGTGCACACGGACTGGGGGGGGGGGTAGGGAGGGGAGGGGGGCGGGTCTCTGGTGGATCTGCTGAGGTATTATGGGCACCTGTGGGGGAGTACGGAGCATTCATAATTAAGCCACTTCTTAGCAATTAGATGTCAGCTATACACAGAGCGACCATTGCTCGATACTCATAATATGTTGTGTGAGAGTGGTTTAGCAACGACCCAAACCTTCTACACTCGTCATCCAGACTATTCAGCTCTTCATTAAGTTGTTGCTTAATGAATCTTACCAAATGTAGTGCAGCAGTACTTTCCTCTTTAACCTCCAATCCCAAATTAAGCATTCTTTGCAACAATTCCTTAGAGAGAGGATACCTTATTTCAACTAGCATGTAGATAACTATCCCATCCTTAACTCAGAAATGCAAACTCCACAGAGCCTTCATACAGTCTCCATCTAACATCTCTCATCTTGTTGATTGTCTAGAAATCAACCTTTATCCATTTTTCTTCTGTTAAGGCTTCCATCAAAATCTTCAAGTCTCCCCAAAGAATCAACTCAATACCTTCTGGTGTGATTTCTGAGTACTGCTTCATCACCAAATCATATAAATGAAACAAATCCTGTCTATCAAAAATATGTAGTACCTCCATTAGATAGTTAAATGCCCTGAAGTGCCCATTAACTCTGTAGACAACAAGGTAATCCCCATCCGGTGATGAAACCTTATGCAACTTAGAAACAAATGATTTTGTCTCCATAATCTCACTATCTATGGTACTTTCAAATGTAACAATCCTTAGACATTTTATGTGTTCATCATCACTATCATCATCTGGCTGTGGTCTTGGCCTTTTCCTAGCAATCAACTTCACATGACCACTCTTTCTTTTCTTTGTACCCTGCTCTGTCACTTCTTGTTCAGCGGGTACCTTTGCTGTGTCTTCTTCCCTTAGAGTTTCATTGACAACCCTCTTCTTTAATCTCTTCTTTTTAGGGTCTTTAGATTCTTCATTCATCTCCTTAATCCGTCTCTTATCCTTAGCAGAACCAATAGCAATAAAGTCTTTATCAGACCTTTTAACCTTTTTATACAGAACTTGTATTTCTTCAAAGTTCTTGTTCTTTAAATCAGCATGCTTCTTTCCTCCTGCATGCTTCAGATAGGTCATCATTTGGTTTCTTAGCTGAGTTCTTGTTGATGGTCTGCTTCTGATTGTAGCAGCTCTTTGTTGAGCAAGGAACCTCCTTTGAGCAGCAATAGTATCATAAAGAAATTTGGCTCTCTCTTCAACTGTAAACGTTTCTCTTTCTTCCTCTTGAAGCCTTGTAGCTAGAAGTCTATCAGCTTCAATTCTAGCCTGAATATCATCAAAATCATGTATGAGAGCAGCCTTTGTAGCTTCTTCCTCAGCTAACTTATTCATCTCTTCTTCTGCTTCCCAATCCTCTTGCTATATCTTCATCCTTAGCAAGCTGATCAAACTTTCTTTTAGCTTCATCAACTCCCTCTGACTCAGCATCTGACTCAGCTTCTTCCTCAAGTACTTTCTTGCCTTTGTCTTTAGGATCAATTTTAGGAAGAGGCTTCAATGTAAGTACTGATCTTGTTGATGTAGCCCTTGGTCTATCTGAATCTTCAGCATCTTTGATCTCAACACCTTTTTGTTTAGCCTTATTTTGGCTCATAGATACCAAAAACTCAGCAATGGTCTCATCATCTCTGAAAACAGTTGTAGGAGCAGTACTTTCATCTGAAGTTCCATCTTTTGGCTCAGCAGTACCTTCATCAAGCTTGTCGGTACTAACTTCTACTTCTTTTGGCTTAGCGGTACTAACTTCAGGCTTGTCAGTACTAACTTTTGACTTGTCGGTACCTTTATCTGGCTTGACGGTACTAACTTCTACTTCAGTACTAACTCCCTTTTGTGTACTTTCCTTCTCTTCAAGCACCACAGAGCTTGTCCTCCCCTCATCTTGAGCATCCTCAGACTCTATGTAGTCCATTGCATCATCCACAATATCATCAAGATCATCAAAAGCCTGTTTAGATACAGACTCCTTTTGCATCCACTTTTTCTGAAATGATTTCTTTCCTACCAATCTTTGCTTCATGGATACATTTTTCATCCAAGCTTTGTAATGTGTGATAACAGGTTTGGCTTTCTTCTTAAGCTTCTTGATCTATGCCTTCAAGTGTTTAATTTCTTTGGCTTGATCTTTGACCTGTTTACATAAAGACACACAAAGATCATATATACTTTGGAGTGTCAGGCCATCCTCATTTCCTGATAGGGATGTATCACTAGATGACTGACCTCCATGATTCCCACCAGAACCCTCTGGAATAGAATCAAGAATAGTAGGTGAAGGTCTAGGAGATGGGTCAGGCTGTGTCTCATATTGGTCTGCACTTGGGTGAGGATGAGAATGTGTGGGTTAAGGTTCAGATTTTCTTTTTGAAGCTTCACCCTCATCCTTAGTTGGTTGAACCAACATAGATTCAAACAAAGGTGTGACATTCCCTAAAAAATGTTTTCCCTTTTTAACCATAAAAGAGAAAACTTTACTAGTCAAAGCATTAATAGGGAAGTGGTCTAAAGGCACAGGCACATTCTTTAGCTGTTTATCCAAAAAGACTGAAATAAATCTTGGATACATAACAAACTTTTTCTTTGCATCCAAGTGTCTCATCATACCATCAAAAATTAATTTAGAAAAATTATATTTCTGATTAGTGGCTAAGCAAATCACTGCTGTGGCAATATTAGTGGGAATTTGATCCCAAGAAGTACTTTTAGAACTAATGCAGTGATTCATAGTATGAAAAAGAAATCTCCACTGGGGTGAAAATAGGGCTTTGTTAAAAGTTAAAACAGTTAGGTCCCCCTCATACCCGATTAGGTGAATATCATCAAATATAGAAAAATTAATTTAGAAAAATTATATTCTGATTAGTGGCTAAGCAAATCACCGCTGTGGCAATATTAGTGGGAATTTGATCCCAAGAAGTACTTTTAGAACTAATGCAGTGATTCATAGTATGAAAAAGAAATCTCCACTGGGGTGAAAACAGGGCTTTGTTAAAAGTTAAATGCAGTGATTCATAGTATGAAAAAGAAATCTCCACTAGGGTAAAAACAGGGCTTTGTTAAAAGTTAAAACAGTTAGGTCCCCATCATACCCCATTAGCTGAATAGCATCAAATATAACCTGATTATGCATAGAATCTATCCCATTAGCATCATCAAAAAGAATATCACTTCTTATTGATGCCTCTGAGATAGTTACAGGATTGCCAGCTACTTTGGTAGTAATATACCTAACATTGTTGATTATTTTGAATTTAGCAGACATCCAAAACTATTCAACAAATATAGTAGAGACTACAG
>BQNB010020415.1:0-46177 GCA_026074375.1 Tanacetum coccineum | reverse complement strand
CCAAACCCAAGTCAAGACCCGGGTCAAACACAAATTAAACGCACCCTTTATAAGTTAAAAAAGGGCGGGAGATACAATTTTTACTATTCATCTCCTTCCCCAATTAACCAAAGGGTTAAAACCATAGGGCAAATAACAATTGGGGGCCAAAAAGGACAATTCAAGTACAAAGGAATGAGATGGCAGGTTAAAATTATCACCAAACAATGACATTGGTCAAGCCCTAATGAAGAGGACACGTGGACTGACAAGTAGCACAAGGGAATGTTGGGATTTACACTTGAGGTACTCACACAAGAAGCACAAAGGCTTCTGACACACGGATGCCACGCTGGCAATCCGTGTGAGCCTAATTTTGATCCAACGGTCCAAGATCATTATCCAATCATTGAAGGAATCTAAGGGCCAATGATGAGAGGAGCATGTAACTGAAAAGAGGACTAGAAGCTTCAGCTGGATACTATAAATACCCACACTCTCACACAGATTAAGGAGACTAGTTTTTTAGCTTTTATATAGCTTAGTAGTTTTTAGCTTAGTAGAAAATAGCTTATGTAATTTTTCATTTCATTTCCATTTCCAATTGTACTCTTAAATTTCACTTAATGTAATCAAATTTTAGTTAATGAAAAGCTTACTTAATCTCTCTTAAGTGTTTACTCTCAAATTCACTCTCTTACTGTCAATAAGCTCTCAATAAGCTCTAATGTTAAGCTACTGTTTCATAAGCTCACTTAAGCTCTTACAAGTCTCTAAGCTTGTGATTGAGCTTAATTAATCCTTTAATCCATTTAAACTATAAAAATCAGCTTAATACTTTGATTATTGGACTCTTAAGCTAATGGAAGGGAAGCTAGCCATGGATGAGCTTCCAAGGACTTTTACTGGCTTATCTTTGATAAGCCAGAGCTGTTGATAAGCTCTTTGAGCAATTCATGCCTTTGTTTAGCTAAGGTTTAAGTAAGTTTCTCATTTCCATTTCTGTCTTAGATTACTAGCTTAATAGTTGCTTATTTCTGCTTATTATTAGTTTAACTGTGCTTATCTATATGTTTTTATGCTTGTTAAGTAGCTTTCATTATCTGTTTTTGATTTTTATAGAATAGATTTTAGATTTCTCATATTTGCTCTTTAAATCTGTCATAAGCTCAAAAATTCATAGCATAGTTATAATCTCTTTAATTATGGCTTATCTAGTTGTTAGTTTAAGCTTATAAGGTCTGTCATAAGTTGTTTGTTACCTAGTATTCAAGTTTAGATAGCTAGATTTCAAATTCATAAGCTAAAATGAAAACTGTCTTAGTTAAAGAGGCGTTTGGATTAATGAAGTTTGACCTTTATAAGTCAAAATAAGTTTGTGTTTTCAATTTGGTCCGCTTCATTTTCATAATTAAATAAGTTTTAAAAAGGTTTGAATCATTAGTTTATGTTTAAGAAAATTTTGAGGCTTAATCTCTTTGTTCCTGCACCAGGAGAATTTTCCCTTTCCTTTGCTTGTTAAAAATTTGATCCAAGCCTCATTGCGCTTGGATCTTGTTTGTATTGAGTTTAAACACACTCATTGAGAGTGTCTAGTGCAGGATTGACAAACTTGGTCACCTGCAATATTGGTTTTGCCTCTTTGCCATTTGCATCAGATAGACACCACTGCAGTCTTAAACTGCAGTGGTTTTTGATCAAAATTAGGATAGCTTATTTGGTTGTTAGCTTTTAAAAATCAGTAGGGTTATAGTTAACATATAGGTTAATATAGATTAAAACTTGTTTTTCATATTTAAGCTTATTACATAGGATAAATCAGCTTTTAAAGTTCAATAAAAACAAACTCAAAAAGCCAAAAATAGTAGTAACTAAAACTTAGCTTTTAAACTTAGATTTCTAGTTTATAGTATTATTTTTTATCATTTATATTTGTAGCTTATTAATAGAGTAATTAGATTTCAAAAGCTCAGCTTCTGTCATAGCTTATTGAGCTTTTTAGCTTATTTAGATTTTGAGTTTTTAGTGCTTATTTCTGAGTTTGTCATTTAGATGGTTAAATTTAGTTAGCTTATAGTATTTTTAGCTTAAGTAGCTTTTCAAAATTAGTTGCTATACATTATTAGCTTTCCAGAACAGCTTTTAGAATTGAAATTGAGCTTAAATTGAGTTGTGTGCAAGCATTTAAATGAAAATTAGCTTTTTGGCCCTCAAAGGCTCACTTTCTGAAAACAGCTTCTTAAAAAGCTTTTTGAGAGCTTATTTTTGAGTTTCAGCTTATAGTTTCTTTATTAAAGTAGCTTAAAAAGTTGTCCTCTACAACTTTTGTTCTTTAAGTTTTTATAAATAAAAAGGGGAAGTGGAAGTCGGGGGTGAGCAAGACTCGAACCCCCGACCTCAACACCTCAACCCTTTATAACACACCACACACCACACTCCCTACCGCTGTGCCCTTGGGTCTTTTCCGTAAGACTCTTACACAATCAATTCTTTATATTCATTTGGCCCAATAAGCCTTATAAGCTTTTCCAGCTTATTTCACAGCTTATTCAATAAGCTGTGATCTCGGGCTTATTTTTCCTAGGTTTTAATTAGTATAAGCTAATTTCTGTAATTTTTCTAGAATTTTTATAGTTCGTTTAGTATTATTAAACATTTATTTTCATTAAAAAATAGAAAAATAATCAAAAAATTGAAAATCATTCATAACATTGTCCAAACTGAATCGAGGGTATCAATTCACAATTCTTTGGGATACGACCCGGTAATCACTTATCGGTTAAACGTATTATATTATATATTTTTGTGTTTAAATTGCATTTAATCTTTGTCCTCAAGGATTATTTGTAAATTTCTATAAATACTTTGATATATTATATATACGTAAAATTGCCTCGATCAGACCTCAACCCTCCTCAACCTTTTACAAACCTCAACACACACACTTATACCACTGCGCCCTTGGAACTTTTACGTCCAAGGGTGCATTCTTTAATCTTTTAACATAACTTTGGCTTTTTATTTCAATAAGCACTTCGTGTGCTTTTAAGCTTTTTTCTGGCTTATTTGTTTAAGCTCACTTTGAGCTTTTATTTTTCTTGCATTCTTCACAGTTCAATGTATTTTTATAATTTTTCTTAGATTTTTAAATTTAAGTTTAGTATTTTTCTTGAATTTATTTTGTTAAAAACTTTAAAAATTCATAAAAAATAGAAAAATAATCAAAAAAATAAAATTCTTTTTTATAAAATTTTCTTTTATCATATTTTAGGCTTAGGATTTAAATTTACTTTCGTAGGGTTAAAATTTAAGTATTGCACTTTTTAAAGAACGAGATTTGATCTCCGGTCTCGTTTTCTTCGTTTTTAATTTTAAGCACTCTCGGTTTAGGATTTCCTTAGCTTTTTCTTACAAGTTAGTAATTAGGATTAGGAAAAGTTTAGAAAAATCATTTTAGGATTAATTTTTGATAATCTGAGTTTTAATTGTCGCGTTTTCTTTATTTCCCGTTAACATCTTTATGCTTTCATCATCGTTACTTGCTTACTTGTTTTCGTGCATTTATTTACTTGTTATTTTTTATTTAGTAGGACTTAGAAAACCAAATCAAAAATCTTTAAAACCATTCAAAACGCGCGATCACGGACTTAACCGATTCTCAATTCGCACTTCGTCGAGGGAAAACGACCCGGGAGGTTTTTGAGACAACTTTGGTTAAAAGTTTGTTTCTCAAATCCGACGGAAAATACTTACTATACTATTATTGACCTATCCTTATACTATATATTTACGTATAGCATATTCGGAGACGGATCACGGTGTGTAAACGTTGAACTTTTTATTTTATTTTTCGTCGAACGAGCAACGAGCCCATGATGCTTGATTGTTTTCAATTTGTATTTCGACAATATGTGTTTTCTAGCGGGATTATCGCCGCCGAACTATGTGAAAAATGTGCTTTATGTGTTTTACATGCTATGTGCTTTTGAATGATAGTAAGCGCTTATGTCGCTTTTGTATGGCCGTGATACGGCTTAGGACGTGCGTGAATGGGTACGCTTACCCAAATGTAGATGAAGATTGACTTGAATGGTGCAAAAGCCTGATAGTCCATTGTCAATTGTGGGTTGTCAACTCGCAAGCTTGACTATGGTTGGCCAAAATCTAGCCGTGATTTGATCGAGATCATTTCCAAGAAGCTTGGCCATCTGGCAAGCTCGGTATAATGAGCAATCTAAACAGTAGTGTTAGTGCAAATATTACGATATTTAATCTACACAGTCTCGTTTGTTTTGTTGATGACAAACACGTAATTTGTAATACATAACGTAAAATGTACAAGTTACTCGTAATCGTATTTTGTCTCAACATACATCAACATCTATCCATGTCTCGACTTCCTTTGTATGTTGACACAGGTTCGTAACATGATTGTTATGTTTGCATTATGATCCAACTTATCACATTTGCATTTCACATGTATTTTTTCTACAATAAACAGTTTTAAACAAAACGTTTTAACATAATTAGGTAAGGTTTTATAAATGACAAACATAACAAAACCATTTTTCTAACCTCTTATTATATCCAAAAACATGATTTCTTTACTATTCCAATTGATAGAAAAGCACATGCAACTTGAAAAGTAATACAAATCTTTTTTTTAAACCCTTCAAAACATGATTTCTTTACTATCTCCCAACTTTGTAGAAAAGCACATGCAACTTGAAAAAGTGTGCAAATCAAAGGAAAATCTCATAAGATTACACAAGATATCTCAAGATTTTGCAAATCAAAATCCGGATTTAGTTACTGTATTTCAATGCCCTTAGTTTTGCAAGCCAGTGCCCTCTGTCAACAACACTGGCAGAACCGACATACAGTAAACTTTTTGGCTATAAATACCAAGCCATTTCTCATGTTTTCACACACCTTTCACACATATTTTCTCTGAATTTCTCACTCATTTAGATCAGTAGCAATAGTCATTAAACACCCTCATTTTCATGTGATCATAATGCTTCTAACATTCATCTTTTTGTAAGCATACTCTTATGATGATCCAACCAAAGCAAGCCTTGAAGATCTTGCCATTTCCATCCACCATCAAACATACCCATATGAAGATCTACAAGATTAGAGATCTCATCATCTACATCCATTTAAAGGCTTCTCATCAATGGAAGTTAATTTAGATTAGGCATTCATATCCATTAGACACATTTGTCGTAGATCATCATTGTATACTCATTTGTATCATCTTTTGTACCATTTGATTTAGACTATATGGTTTATGTGTTTGTGCTATAAAACACAAGGTTTGTTATGTTGGGCCATAAAACATAACGGGGTTTTGGGTTGGTTCTACCCTTTGTGTAAGAACCCGGTATTTAGCTTTGTACCGGATAAAGTGTAAGCGACGATGGGTTGGTTCTCCCGGTGATTAGGACTCGGTATTTAGCTTAGTACCGGATAAAGTGTAAGCGACGTTGTGTAAGGTTTTCTCCGCCGAAAAGGGAGCATGTTGATCTAGTGAAGTAACTCTCGAGTTGGGTACTCGGGGAGTGGAGTAGGGCGGAGAGGAGCTCCGTGACCGAACCACTATAAATCATCGTGTTCGGTTTGCTTTCTCTTTACATATCGTTATTTCTTTACGTTTTAATTATGCTTATGTTGTGGTTTGATGCTTATGCTACTTGCTTGTAGATTGGTCTCCATTATACATATAGTCGTAGACTATAATCGATACTTTTCATATTACGTCGTGTTTGTTCGGTCATTTGATACAAAAGTTTTTAAATTTTAATCAAAAACGTATTCACCCCCCTCACCCCCCCTAAGTTTTCCACAATTGGTATTAGAGCCAGGTTGCTCTAGTTTTCAAAACAAATGATTTTCAAAACCGAGTATGATCGGTGTATCAAACTATCCGAAAAGCGGGACTTAATATGAAAAGTATGTTGTTGTTTTATTCATAGAAGTCTTGATTGTTGAATATCGTTGTTATACACGCTTGAATAAGGTCTAAAATCTGTTATATAAAGCCTACCAAGTGTTAAATCTTTTCGTCGGGTCAAAATAAGCGTTTTTGAAAAATTCGTTTAGACCGGCAGTTCTGTTCGATAACAAGCCGGTTCCATTCAAGGAACAAAACCGGTCAGCCGGTTCTACAGTACGCTTTGCAAAAATTTGATCAACTTCAAAAGGTCTTAAAAACTTAATTGTAAATCCGTACGAGTCGTGCCACCTACCGTTTCGAAGATAATTGAGTCTACTTTCTAACAAAATAAGTTAGAGGTACTGAGTATAGGTTTAAGTGAGAAAAAATATTCAAAATACTACAAACTGTCCAAAATTTCAAATTTCGTATTAACATAGAAACTTAAAACTTTTGAGTCAGGAAATTTGGGTTGGTATCCTTTAAATATTGATACACCCTTATTGAAATTAAAAGTATTTTAGTCACTAATCAAGCTTGGTATACATTGTTATATTCAACACAAGGCGAAAAGAATTTTTCGTATGATATGTTATATGATTAGTCGTTCTAGTTTGCATTGCTTGTATATATTGATTGTATGCCTATCTCTCATTGCATTTGAGCTTACTTATTTGTGAAAAATAAATGTCAACCTTGTCTTGTATGTTCCTTCGCTTGTATGTCAATTTAAATTCTTAAAGGAAATAATTCAGTTGTTCTAAAGGAGTGGTTGGGTAAACTTTGTCAAAAATGCGTTTCCGTAGATGATTTGTCAACCCATATTAGTCATGATATGATTATAATGTGTGATATGCTATATGATTACTTGTTGCATCTTATTTAGTATTAAATACTCTTTGCATCTCATATGTGAGCTTGTTGTTTTCATGTATCATTAGTGTTTGGGATAACATGTTACTTATGTGTTAGCTTTCCGATTTCATGAATATGCATACTAAATCTTATTCTAGGTTGCGTGTACTTCATGTAGGCATATTTATCATTCCATGCTTATGCTATATCAAAATCTTAGATCATCTCAATTTCTTAATAAAACCTTGAGAATAAGACTAAGCATGCTAGTAAAATGTTTTGATAAAAATTGTGATAAAAATTATGCTCATCAAAGTGGGATTGGCAACTTGAATGTTTCATCCGAAATACTCAAGTAAAAATGAAGTGTAATGATGTCTTGTTGTAGTTTTAAAAGTGTTTTTCAAAGCGGGTCAAAGTAATAAGTTATTATTTTGGTTAAAACGGGTCAAAACTAGTGTTTGGCAAAACCCATAAAGAACTATTCCGCGGTTCATTTAGACCAAGTGTGTCTTTGATATTTAAGCATGTATTTTAAGAATAAATTCTGGAAGTTCTCGTTAATTACTCCTTCACATATAACTTATAAATACCAAGTACTATATTAATAGGGAATTTCATAATCATATGAGGCCTCTCCGGGGTGTCGTATCGACGAGTTGTGGATTTACGATTTAAAGTGTCCTGGCTCCTCATACGTTCACTACATGACCTCTAAATTATGATAGCCCGAACGATAGTATGATAACCCATTCAAAAGTAATTGTTCCAAATTACATACTCTAAATATCAAACTGTAGTAATTACATACCACTTGCCGAACAGCCTGAGTTTAGGAAGTTAGTGCCTACACGGTTTTCATGTTATTTCAAGATATGGAAGTCAAGTTTCGGTCATTTTAGCCGTGTATAAGATTAAAACAACAAGTTTTGTATAAAATGGGTCATTTTAGGAATTTTGCATAAAATCAATCATATGAAATTAGGAGTTGTGCCACCCGTCACTTTAAATATAATTGAGCCTAGCTTCATGTAAAGATGGTCTCAGTGGATTTGTAAAATACTATTATCAACTTTTAGTATAATAACAAAAGACAATTTTTTTATCATGGCGTTTTCGCCAAAATTCTAAATATTTTTTAAAGAAAAAATGGGGCATTTCAAAAATACTTCGTTAAATTTATCTACACATTGTGACATTGTCATTTCATCTTGTCAATCCTCCTAATCCCCCAAACACCACTAATGCTATGTTTTCCATACTAGTAGTAAACATGATCTTTCTTTTGTTGGTTTATCATGGCATCTTGGATTGCATATACATATGTTGATTATATGTTCTTGTTTGATTATTTTATTTGTCGTCATCTTGGTGTTTGATAACTATTTAATTATTTTAAAAAATGTATAATCCTTAGGAAAGGTTTTGTCTCATTTTTAGATGCTTTTATGATTGTATTCATGATACTAAATGTTAAGACTTAATCATGACTTGCATGATGTTTGCATTTGAAGTAATTTTGTCTCCTATATGATGTCTCGTATGATCTCATTATTTGTTGTTTTGATACATGATGATTTTGATATGTCTATGTTTGGTAGTTCTTGTTGCTTGTTGGCATTTCTTATATATATATTCGTATGATGGTCTAATTTTCACATGCTTGAACATGGTTTGTATGATATTTGCATCTTGTTCCATATATGAGATTGCTACATGATTTATTTGCCTCTTTTGCTATTATGTTATGTCAAAGTATTTTTTTGTATACTTGTAGAAGTCTAGGATCTTCCTTTTGAAGCCACATTATTTTAATTAATAACCAAAATCGACAAACAAGCGAATGAACAATATAACAAGGTTAATACTTGTGTTTCAGAAATAAACAAACTCAAATGCTATAAGTGAACTTGTGCCCATTTGTTTCCTTTGGCCATACCTTTCGCGTCATAATCTTGTGTTTGGTTGAACTATTTGAAACATGTTCTTGTATGAATGCTCGTATGTCTCATATCGTTTATGTTTGAATTCTTGAATGCTCATTTGTAATCTAAATCGTTTATGCTTTCGGTTGGTTTTTATGCAATTCATGCTTCTTGTCTTTCATTCCCTTCTAGAATTAGGAGCGTTTGGTATAATAGAAAATTATAGGATCTAAGCGATAAATCTTTTCCATGAGCCTTTTGCATTATCAAGAAACTCCATTTAATCACTATCGCAAGCGAAAAATAGGTTTAGAAATCATTTGGAACATTTTTAGAATTTTTAAGATTTGAGGAACCTTGTCTGTAGGGGCCGGTTCCATCTGCAGCAAAGCCGGTTCCATTGAGCCAATGGAACCGCCGATGCCGGTTCTACAGTAGGCATTTTGCCGTTTGGGGTAGTTAACTTTTTAATCCAACTCTTTAATTAGGTTCTTTATACTTGTATTAAGGTCGCGCAATAGTTAGTTTTGACTTATCTAGCTCTTAAGTCCTTCTAAAACTCATAGAACTATCCAATATGTTTCGAACGCATACTATGACTTTTTAAGCTAGTTTCAACATTTGTCCTCCTCTTTGCTTAGCTTAAGAGTATTCCTATCTTTGTGTCTATTTGTGAACGTGTCTTGATTGCATATCCGTCTATCTATATGTCTACTTGTTAACTCTTTCATGTAATAATACTTGAATAAGTTTCTTTCGTGCTTGTTGGTATAAATGTTTGAACTATCATGTTGCAAAATGATATTTTTACTTTTTACATTAAACATCAATCTAACCCATTTGGAATTTTATAGGATCGATATCTTTATCAAGCTAATTTGTGCTCATTCGCACATTTATCATTCTTTGATTCATATTTTTCATTAGATATTCATGCATATTCATCATCACCACTTTACTAATAAGCATACATTGCTAGTTTCTTCCATTGTCATCACCACCTTCCTCCTCATATTTCACTACTCATAATGTCATCATTTCTATCCCCTCAATTGTCTCATCAACCAACAAGGTAAGGTTTAGAGAGAAGACCTTTTTACTTCTATCAATATTGAGTCATCCACCGAGTCCTTCTTACAAGAAGAATCATCATGAATCTTTCCGCTACCACCACCATAACTACAACCTACTAGTAACTCACTACCAATTCAACCCATGAAGGATAAATCACCTTCCACATGTCAAAACACTCATAAGCATCCTTTGCCAAAAGCCAAGTGAATTTCGTAATGAAATACGTCTCATTCTCAAACACATCCTTACAACCTATAACAACTTCACCACCAAAACCAACCATGATGATGCAAGTAGTAGGATTACACTTTTTGACATTATATTCTTCTAATTTTCTTTTATAAGAGCTTCTTTTGGAAAATCATATTGCATTTTAGTTTTAGAGAATCATATTGCATCATATATACATTTTATATGACTTCATCGAAAGACGAAGTACATATTGCACTAATCTCTTCTTTGTAGGTTCATATTCGTATATACTCTTTAATGTGTATGGCATTCGTGTCTACGGATGAAATTTGCCTTTTCATATCATTTCTTTTTAGGTTCACTCATATACACGGTGCAATATATGGCATACTTGTCTCCGAACAAATTTTGCATTTATTGATTTTCTCTTATAGGTTCAAGCGTATATACTTTGCGGTATATGGCATAAGGATGAAGTTTGCATCATTCATTTTCAATTCTTTGGTTTATTTTTGACGCCCTCAAGGAAGGGGAGCATTCGTCAAGAATCATATTGGGTCGTCTATACACTCGCCGTATATGACATGTTTGTCTATGGACAAAAGCTATTATTGCACTAATCTTTTGTTTTGTAGGATCATACTTGACGCCCTCGAGCAAGGGGGAGCTTCCGTTGAGCTTTCATAGCATGCATCTTATATACACTTTGTTGTATATATTTTACTCGTCCATGGACGAATCTAGTTTTGCACTAATTTTTATTTGTAGGTTTTTAATCGTATCTTGACGCCTCGAACAAGGGGGAGCACTCGTCAAGGGGGAGCATGCATGCATTCATCATCATTTTTACTCTTCGACAATCCTTTGCATTTTGACCAAAAGGAAGATGTCTTTTTCTTCATCATATAGTTTTCATATTTTTATGGTGGACGAAACTAACCATTTTGTAGGTTAAGCTTTCAAATTTGTTCCACGGATCCACTATAGACCAAGGACATTTACCTAGGGGTTACAACAACATAAGGCGTTTGAGTTAGACATTTTAACTTCACTAGGGATGATGCACGCTTGCCTTTTCAGGGAGAAATGAAGTTAAACTCCAAGGACACACCCTTTTTGTTTCGACAAAAGGGGGAGAAGAGTGGAACAAGAAGGTAATGTAAAGGTTTTACGGGGATACAAGTAACTTTTACGTTTACTATATATTACGTTTATATATTTTGTCATGATCAAAAAAGGGGAGATTGTTAGTGCAAATATTACGATATTTAATCTACACATTCTCGTTTCTTTTGATAATAACAAAATATATAATAACTTGTTCAATAATATAAACATTAAATGTACAAGTTACTCGTTATCATATATTGTCTCAACATACATCATCACATCTCGATGTCTCGAGTCTTTGTATGTTACAACACAGGTTCGTACATGTTTGTTATGTTGCATTATGATCAAACCTCATTTCACATTTTGCATCTACAAGTTACTTTATTTAAACAAGTAAACTTTATTTTGGCAAGCCTCAACTAAACTTTTTATTTTGCATACACAAGTTTACTTAAGTAAAAATAAATACAATAATAGAATTTACAGTCATGGCATGACATCATACAAATAGTTGTCCTTTATGTATTGTCACATTCATATCTTATCCAAATTGCATAATCTTTAAATATTAAAAAAAGATTTTTTTTATTCGGATGAACAGTAGCCAGTTCCATAGGAACGTCGCCTATTCCATGGGATTTTACATAGCCCGGTTTCATTGCTACATAGCAGGCTGGCGTGGTTTTTCTGTTAAGCTTTTCCTATAAAGAAAATGGGGAAAACCCCCCACTTTTCAATCCGTTGTCACCACGTTTAACACACTCTTCTCCACGCCATTTTTCACACATATAGATCTGTAAGAAAGTCATCCATAAAACCATGATCATAATGCATGTAACTCTCATTTTGTTGTAAGCATACACCCGAAATGATTCACCGAATCAAGCATCAAGATCTTGCCATCTACATCCACCGAAGCAAGAGTCTTTGCCATTTCCATCCATCACCAAGCATATACATAAGAAGATCTACAAGACTAGAGATCTCATGTTATTCATCTTTTTGAAGACTTCCCATCAATGGAAGTTCGTTTAGATCATCATTCATTCATTTGCATTTATCAATCAAACACCATGTAATATGTAGAGGTTACATGGGTTATTTCTAGCGGGTTAGAATATGGGTTGTATTGTTGTGTTGAAAGGGATGTTGGGTTGGTTCTACCCTTTGTGTAAGAACCTGGTATTTAGCTTTGTACCGGATAAAGTGTAAGCGACGATGGGTTGGTTCTTCCGGTGATAGGACTCGGTATTTAGCTTAGTACCGGATAAAGTGTAAGCAACGTTGTGTAAGGTTTCTCCGTCGAGAAGGGAGTTTGTTGATCTAGTGAAGTAACTCTCGAGTTGGGTACTCGGGGAGTGGAGTAGGGCGGAGAGGAGCTCCGTGACCGAACCACTATAAATCATCGTGTTCGGTTTGCTTTCTCTTTTACATATCATCATCTCTTTACTTTATAATCATGCTTGTGTTTGTGTTGTTACTACGTGCTTATTTTATGTTTTTCATTGTTCATAAATAGACTATATTTGGTACGTTTCATATTAAGTCACGTTTGTTCGGGTATTTGATGCAAAAGTTTTAAGATTTTAATCGGAAACGTATTCACCTCTCTCTACGTTTTTCACATCTTATGTACCACCAACTAAGAAGGTCTGGGATACGTTGTTTTAGCCAATGTTTGATGAGTACTTCAATCCTCCACCGAGTGTTGCTTCTCTAGTTCCTGCAGTTGCTGCTCTAATTCCTGCTGATTTAACCGGTTCACTTTCCTTAACTTCAGTTGATCAGGATGGCACCATCTCCAAGTACTTCACAAACCCATTAAGCATCACAGTCCCTAGTTGCTTCTCCTAGTGTTGTAGAAGAGTTTCATGATATTTAAGTTACACATCTAAATAACGATCCCTTTTTTTGTGTTCTAATTCCAAAACAAAACTCTAAAGAATCTTCTTCAAGGGATGTTATTCCAACTAATGTGCACTCAGTCAATCAACCACCTAAACACCTCATTAAATGGACCAAGGATCATTCGTAGGATAATGTAATTGGAAATCCCTTACGACTTGTCTCTATACGTCATCAACTACAAAACGAAGCCTTGTTTTGCTACTTTGATGCTTTCCTTTCTTCCGTTGAAACAAAGAATTACAAAGAAGCTTTGAAAGAATCCTGTTGGATCGAAGCCATGCAAGAAGAATTAAATGAGTTCAAACGTCTAGAAGTTTGGGAGCTCATTCCTCGTCTAGATCGTATCATGATAATCACTTTGAAGTGGACCTTTAAAGTGAAATTAGACGAATTGGGAGGTGTTTTAAAAATAAGGCTCGGTTAGTTGCAAGGGATATCGTCAAGACAGAGGCATCGACTTTGAAGAATCTTTTGCTCCAGTTGCACGACTTGAGGCCATCTGTATCTTTATTGCATATGTCGCTCACATGAACATAACCGCCTATCAAATGGATGTGAAAACTACGTTCCTGAATGGTATACTACGTGAAGAGGTCTACGTCAGTCAACCAGATGGATATGTAGATCAAGATAATCCTAATCATGTGTACAAGCTCAAGAAGGCTTTTTATGGGTAAAAGCAAGCACCAAGGGCTTGGTATGATTTGTGTGATCATATTTTACTCTTCCAAAGTTCTCTTAATAGGACGTTGTGGACACATTATTTGTTCAAAAAGAAGGCAAAGACATTTTACTGGTAAAAATTTATGTAGATTATATAATATTTGCTTCTACTGATCCGTCACTCTATGCAAAATTTTCTAAAATAATGTGTTCAAAATTTAAGATGTCAATAATGGGCAAAATGTCTTTCTTTCTAGGACTTTTCATGAGAAGAACTATACGACTCATGATTTGGAACTTGGAGCGGTAGTGTTTTCTCTAAAACTCTGAAGACACTATATGTACGGAACCAAGTGTACGGTGTTCACGGATCACAAGAGTCTACAACACATTCTTAATCAAAAGGAGCTGAATATGAGGCAGCGTCGTTGGTTAGAATTACTTAGTGATTACGATTGCGAGATTCGTTATCACCCAGGGAAAGCAAATGTTGTCGCTGACTCCTTAAGCAGAAAGGAACGAGAGCCACCATTAAGGGTTCGAGCCTTAGTCATGACTATAGGTTTGAATCTCCCCAAACAAATTTTGCATGCTTAGACTAAAGCATGAAAACCAGAGAACATCAAGAATGAAGATGTTGGAGGTATGTTGGTTGAAAATTCTAAAGATCCGAAGAAATTTAGAACGGAAAAGTTGGAACCCCGTGCGGATGGAACTCTATGCTTCAATGGCAGGAGTTGGTTACCATGTTATGGTGATTTGAGGACTGTGATCATGCATGAGTCCCACAAGTCAAAATACTCTATTCATCCGGGTTCTGATAAGATGTACCAAGACATGAAGAAGCTATATTGGTGGCCCAATATGAAGGCAAACATCGCCACCTATGTTAGCAAGTGTTTGACATGTGCTAAGGTCAAGGCTGAACATCAAAGGCCATCAGGATTGTTGGTACAACCTGATATACCTCAATGGAAGTAGGACAATATCACTATGGATTTTGTCACGAAGCTTCCTAAGTCGTCACAAGGCTACGACACTATTTGGGTGATTGTTGACCGACTCACTAAGTCCGCAATCTTTGTACCGATGAGAGAGACTGATCCGATGGATAAACTTGCAAGAATGTACCTAAAGGAGGTGGTCACGAGGCATGGAATACCTCTCTCGATTATTTGTGATCGTGACCCTAGGTTCGCATCAAATTTCTGGAGGTCACTTCAGAATGCTTTAGGTACTAGTCTGGATATGAGTACTGCGTACCATCCACAAATAGACGGACAAAGTGAGAGGACTATTTAAACTCTCGAGGATATGTTGTTTGCTTGTGCAATCGACTTTGGAAAGGGTTGGGTTAACCATTTGCCATTAGTCGAGTTCTCATATAATAATAGCTATCACGCTAGCATCAAGGCCGCACCATTTGAAGCACTTTACGGTCGAAAGTGTCGTTCACCCGTTTGTTGGGCCGAGGTTGGAGAAGTTCAACTCACTGGTCCAGAAATAGTGCAAGAAACAACTGAGAAGATCGTTCAAATCAAGCAGAGAATGCAAGCTGCACGCGATCGACAAAAGAGTTACGCGGATTTAAAGCGTAAACCGATGGACTTTCAAGTTGGTGATAAAGTTATGCTTAAAGTTTTGCCTTGGAAAGGGGTCATACGTTTTGGCAAACGGGGGGAAGTTGAACCCTAGGTATGTTGGACCATTCAAGGTATTAGAAAAGGTTGGAGAGGTTGCTTACAAGCTCGAGCTTCCGCAAGAGCTAAGCAGGGTACACAATACATTTCATGTATCCAACTTGAAAAAGTGCCATGCTGACGAACCATTAGCCGTTCCGTTGGATGGACTTCACTTTGATGACAAGCTTCAATTTGTCGAGGAGCCGGTAGAAATCATGGACCGTGAAGTTAAACGGTTAAAGCGAATCCGCATTCCACTAGTCAAGGTTCAATGGAACTCCAAGAGAGGTCCTGAGTTCACATGGGAACGCGAAGATCAATTCCGGAAGAAATACCCACATCTGTTCACAAAGACCGCACCGGCGTCAGGTGCCGCGTCTTAAGCCTTAAGGACAAGGCTCACTTAACGGGGGAAGACTATAACACCCCGTGTTTTAGGGTCATTGACATCGTCAATAAATCTACAATGTATCTTTTGTATTGTACGTGTTTGCTTTAAATCGTAAATGTTAAGTTTAATCGTGTACGCCAAAAATTAGCGTTCAATGTAAACGGGCATCAAACAATTAAATATTTACATCAAGCAAGTGTTAAGTAATTATTTTGATGATAATTATTAACTTTTTTCATTTTATTTTTATTGGTTGCGTAAAGTGTTTACGTTTCGCGATAAATTGCATTTAGGCATACCCGGAACCACCAAAACTTTTCTACGCTTCAAAAAATACTCACTTTTATACCCAATACATAAAAATCACAAAAATATATCATGTATATGCATATAGGGCCGGATATGGTCATGAGGATGCAAGAAAATATCATAAGAAAACATCCTTTCTTGTTTTCATGGGATAACCTCAACTATTAGGGAACATCTATCCAATTTCTTCAAACCTTGACCAAAGACCAAGACTAAGACTCCCTTAAGACCCTCTTGGTATCTCCTTGACTAGTCCTACATGTATATTACTTATACATTGAAAGAGATAAGAACACATATCCATTTCCTTAGCAAAAATCAACAAAAACTCTCCCTTTATGCTTGTATAAGCCCACGGCTCAAAATCCCCAACACAAACAATCCATAAAAATTATTTTACCACTTATACAAGCATTCATACATTATTCCTAAGACATACTAAGGTGTTTTAAAGTATTGGTTAATCATTTACAAGGTGTAAGCAAGTATTTACAAGTTTAGGGTTTCCTTGGAATAATTAGGGTTTTATTCTTGCAAGCTTGGGTTTAAAGTCTAAACAAGGGTTTAGCACATATTTCTCATCATCATCATTCATCATAAGGTCATCTAAAAGCCTTTATCTTTTCATTTCATGAGTTTTTATGCATATGTTAGTTCTTTATAGCAAGAATCACCATTTAGGATTTTTAAACATGTAAAAAGAGTTTTTACTTGCGATCATCATTTTTTACACTTTTACATATGTTGAGATATTGATAATATCATGTTAAAATGGATCTATAAGTGTTATACCATGTTGGTTAAGTGTAAAAATGAATATATACAAATTAGGGTTTTCAAGGTTACTTAATATGTTACAAGTAAAAGTATTGCAAATGACTTGTTAATCTTGTTCATGGACTTTTGTTTATGTTATATGAATACTAAAATAAGGTTATAATAGAAGTATAACTTTTGTACACACTTGGTTAATGTATAAAAAGTTCAAGTGTAAACTTGTAATTAAAAGTTACTTATGGAGAGTTTATGTTTTCATGTGATGTAATGGCTTGTTAATATTGATATCATGGACTCATGTGGACAAACAAGGGACCTATGGACACTAATATATGTATGACATATGATATAAAGGATTGTGTAAGACTTGTGGTAATTTAATTAGTTGAAAAGTATATAAAATAAAAGTATATACTTAATTATATAAAAGCTATGCAAAGGGCTGTTTGGATTCGAATTTCATACAGTGGGTTTTACATTTTATAAAGATAATACACCTCATGACGATTCCAAAAAGATAAGAAACTCGAAAAACGGATTAATAACGAAAAAGATACGCTAATTACGAGTTATACGTTAATTAAACGGGTTTATAAAATAACTTTTATAAAAATTATGCAAAACAGAAAGTTTGATGTTTTTAACAGATTATACACATTTCTAGGATTCCAAAATGATAAGAATCATAATTTTTCGATTAAAAACGAAGAAGTTATGAATTACGCGAGTTTATATACTTAAAATGTATAAAAATACTTTTATAAAACCATTTTTATAAAAGTTACTGTTCATGACAGAAACATTTATTTTTGTAAACCTCATAAATAAATAGAACTTTCAATTACGAGAACGTGCTCGAAAGAATCGCTAAAAACGGAGCTATAACGAATAAAATACGACGTTTACGGGTTTTACGATAACTAAAACTATAAAAATAACTTTATAACTGGTGTGAACAGTAAAAAGTACTGTTCATCAGGGGACTAAAAATATGAAAATGTCAAATATTGATAACTCGTCTTAATACGAAAACGTGGACATAAGAAACGCAAGAAACGGACTTGAAACGCGAAAGTTACGCCAGTTTTACTACAACGGAAATTATAAACGTTTTAACTTATTAAACACAATTTTACCAAAACAATTAGATGGTGATTAGCTATATAGAATGATATATGGTAGTAGTTACCCAATGTGATTAGTACTTATACGACCTTAAATTAAATAGGTTGCATCTGACGATTTGCGTGACGCATTATTTGTGATATACTTGATATTCGCTCACTCAAGGTGAGTTCATAGCCCCACGTTTTACATGATTTTATGCAATTAACAACTACATCCATGCAATTGACAGTTCATGATAATGGGCCCAGGAGGGTTATCGCTACTTAGGCAAACACATAATCAATATATTTAAAACACTTGCAGTCCAATTTATAAAACAAAGCATGTTTTCACCCCGAATAATAGTAAATCAGTAAAACTGTAAAAAGTAGGGCTATGAACTCACCTTGACTACTGATAGTCCAAATATCGCAGATAAAGCGTCACGCAAAACGTTTAGATGCAACCTATTTAAATTAAGGTCGTATAAGTATCGAGTACTTTAATTAATAACGTAAACACAATCCTATAGTAGTTGGATTATCAGTAACTCCAGGTGAGTTTCATACCCCCATTTTACATGGTTTTCTGCTTTTATAAGTAGTTTTGGGGTGGAAACATGCATTGTTTTATAACTGGACACAAGTGGATACTTTTATATTATGATTACGTGTTGCCTAAGTAGCGATAACCCAATCTGAGCCCATTATCATGAACTGTCAATTACTGGACTGTGAGCGCGAGTAGTTAATGCAAATCGATCTATTGGGTTCTTGACAACCTACCTTCGGGTGATTAGCTAATCACTAGGCAAACAAACGTATACCATGTCCGCGAATTTGGGATGTTGCGGGTTAGAACATCAATACTGGCGATGTGAGCACTTATTATATTGCGCGCATATATTTAATGTTGAAGCTTTAGTGTCATGAGCTTAGAGCAACGTGTAATTAAAATTTCATATGACATTTTTTCGCATCTGTTTGCATTAATAGCGCAACACTTGGGACAATCTTGTGTCACACTATTATACGATTTACTCAAACCTATGAATTGCACAACATTATTGTTGACCGTTTAAAGCAATCGTTTTTTTCAGGATGTCAGTAAGCACAAGTGCAAGCGATACATTGGTCAGATTTTGTATTCTTGGGATGACATGCCTTAAAGATATGGTTCTGCATTATACTTTTGGCTGAAACATGTATTATGAACTAGTATCTTTGTAATATGGACAATGAAGAAGTTAAGCTTCGGGCTTTTTGTAACAAATGTTTGTTAAATCCAATGTATCAGTTTTAAACGACTTTTAATGGTCGTTCTATATATATCTTGTGTTATTGATCTAAGATGTGACATGCCCCAGACCCTTATTCCGCTGCGAGCCATTTTGGGGGTGTTACAGATTGGTCATCAATGAGCTAAGGTTTAAAGAGAACAGGTCAAAATGTTTTTTTGGACTATAACCATTTTCACACATTGCTTATATACAAAAGGGGTTTTTCACGGGACATACATGCATACATACAAAACAGTACACTACTTTGTGCATTAGTCGTTAGGTCAGATGACATGCTGATTGATATTCATGATTGATAATATCACTGTTATGATATAAATGTATATTACTATAAGAGTCTTATATTAAATACTAATATAAGTTATGTTGGAGTTTCAGATACGGTTATGTCAGATTCGGAAGATTCCACGGTCACCTACACGGCAGTGTCCAGTCCATTTGAGGATGGGTCAGACATTGGTTCACCAGGAGTCGATGGACCACCCATTATGCCAGAGGACCCATATGCTTACATAATGGCTGCTTATCAGGTTCCACCATCGCCTGACTACATGTACCTGGCCCGAAGACCGCAACACCACCCCAGCCCAACCACTGGACTTTGTTCCTGAGCCAATGTAACCCTGAGTACATGCCACAGGAGGATGAGATAACTCCCGTTTCTCGAGGAGCTGCACTAACTTATACTGCTGCAGCCAATCCACCTCCACTGCAGATTCACCAGAATATGTTCCTGAGTCTGATCTGGAGGAGGAGCCGGAGGAGGACGATGAGGATCCCGAGGAGGATCCAGCTGATTACCCTGCCGATAAGGATGACAATTGATGATAAGGAGAGGAGAGAGGCCTTCCGGAGATGATGTATGGATAAGGACGAGGATGAGGAGAGAGCACCCGCTCACGGCCGACTCTGTCCCACCTGTACACTGTATGACTGCCAGGATATCCATCCAGGATAAGCCATCCATATCACTTCCTCCTAGGGAAGGGGTCGAGAGACTTCTTGCCTTAACCACTCCACCACCATCACTACTTACTCCACTATCATCTCTATTACCACAGATACCATCTCCCCCACTTCTAGCATCACCACCAGCATCTGTATTACCTGCATCACCACCTGCTAGTCCTATCCGTCCGTTGGGCTATCGAGCTGCTATGATCCGCTGAGATTGAGCCCGCACTACTTCCCATTCCCACTACCATTACTACCCTTGACATTTACTCTCTCACTTGAATCGTAGAGAGGGTAAAGACCAGAGTTTGCTTACAACTCGTAATGAGGTTATGTTCTACCAGGATCTTAGGAATGATATTGTAGAGAGTTCATCTGCTGTTGCGCTAGACGCGACTAGATGTCCGAGGGCAGACTATGGGTTTTGTCGGTACTGATTGATATCGAGAATCCAGAACGACAGAGAGCCGACGGAGTCGGCCTATTGGGATAAGATGTTTGGGTATACCCGAGAGATACACTGTTGAAGGAGTCCACCGATGACCCTTGAAGGGTTCAATACTAGGGTGACAAGCTCCTGCAGTCCAGGAGCAGGAACACGCAAGATATCTATGTTATGATAGGATACTCAGGACAGGCAGACCCATGATCTATCAGATGTTGAGACATTGGTTGATGAAAAGTCAGTACACCAACATATGAGACTAGACGACCACTAGATCAGGAGGCTCCTGGTTTTCCCAGAGAGGCAAGGGGACGCTCCATAGAGTTAGCTATATGACACGTTCAGAGATTATGGGATTACGTTATGTAGTGATGGGTCAGCAGGCAGTGATTTCACAGTTGCAGGCACCTGACCGTAGGAGTCAGGCTATGACTTCAGAGATGCTACAGGCAGACCACAGAAGGCAGGCAGAGATTGCAGTCATACTAAACATTTGACCGTACCTGACAGGTCAACAGCTTGTGCAACTTTGACATTGATCAGACTCACTACAGGGACAGTGACCATTTACAAGTATAGGTGACAGCACTACAGGGACAGCAGGACCCTTTGTAGGTCCGGCACAGCCAGTTTGCACCGGAGAGGCCGGTAGTAGTTCTACATATTAGTTACCTGACTAGTTGTTTTTGTATAT
Source organism: Tanacetum coccineum (assembly GCA_026074375.1). Lineage (NCBI taxonomy): Eukaryota > Viridiplantae > Streptophyta > Magnoliopsida > Asterales > Asteraceae > Tanacetum > Tanacetum coccineum. The sequence continues at coordinate 24,871 of BQNB010020415.1, read as the reverse complement.
AGCCACTAAGTATTACGGTGACTCCCCCGGCTAGTATGCTCTAGGTTTATGTTGTATTCGTAGCTATCTTTTGTTAGCCGACTAAGTATTATGGGTTTTATACCCAGCTAGCATGGTAGTAGGATTTGTATTTTCATTTCTTGTATCAAGAAATCGTGTATGTTTTCCATGTATATATAGAATGGTGGTATTAATGTCAGTAACATAAAAAAAAAAAAACATCGAAAAAAGAATGCGTAATATGTTTTGGTTGTATCAAATTTGTGTGAAAGAATGTCGATTTATCCCTATACCAGTCGTTGAACTCAGTTCAGTCATATATTTCGACTGTGATGTGATCTTGTAACTCTTTAATTATTGAGTATAATATTATGTCATGGTTATGACTTTATGAAATCTAACGAGGTTATACTTTTTTATATTGAAGAAAATGACACCGAAAAGAACCACGAGGGCTAGACCAGCCCCAAAAACAACAACTACTACCACATCTGTCACCAATGCCCAACTTCAGGCAATGATTGATCAAGGTGTCACTGCTGCACTGGCAGCACGTGATGCAACTAGGAATGGCGATGACAGCCATACCTCGGGAACGGGTGTCAGGAGGACTGAACGCGTTGCTCGAGAGTGCACCTATCAAGACTTCATGAAGTGCCAACCTCTGTATTTCAAAGGCACTGAGGAGTGTTGTTGAATTAACTAACATGGTATTGAAAGGATTGAGACTGTGTTTCACAAAAGCCAACTCTCGATGGATAATCAGATATCAAGTTTTCCACTTGTACACTTCTTGCAGGTGCTATTGCGGACGTGGTGGAACTCCCACGTTAGGATTGCCTCTCCCTAACACCCCCAAAAGAGTCACAGTGGAATAAGGATATACCGGGGCTGCGTTACATCCAGATCATAGCACAGGAGGAGGGGAAGGAGAATATAAGAACGACAAAAAGTCATTTAAAATGATACATTGATTTATAAAAAGAACTTGTTACACAAAGCATCACTTTACTTGTTCAGTTTTGATATTAACAAGATTGAAAATACATTTCCCAAAACATATTACATCCAAATCTTTAGCGTGATAACCAAAAGTGTCACCAATGTATCCCTGGCACCTCGTGCCTATTGACCACCTAAAAACATTGCTTTAAAACGTCAACAAAAATGTTGGTGAATTCATAGGTTAGTAAATTATAATATGCAGGACCGCAAGACTTTCCCCGTGATAAAGCAACAGATGCAGACATCACAAAATCCGATTACATTTTCCTAAGCTCATGACACTGAAGCTCGACAATTATATTCGCAATAATAAATATTGCTATTCTGCCCGATCAGATGTTCAACCCTAAACATCCCAAATCCGACATGCTATAACGTTCGTTCCCGGTGATAGCTAATCACCCCGAACGGGGAGGTCAATCCCAAATAGATCTATTCATAACATTCGCGCTCACATAATGTAATTCACAACTACATCTATGCAATTGACATTCATGATAATGGGCTCAAGACTTGCGGTTATCGCTACTTAGGCAAGACACGAAAACAATAAAAATTATACACTTGCGTCCAATTATATAAAACAAAGCATGTTTCCACCCCAAAAGTTATAAAGATCATTAAAATCGTAAAAACTGTGGGGCTATGAACTCACCTTGAGTTACCTGATAATCCAAATTCACAGATAGCGCGTCACCGTAAAATCTGATCGATACAACCCGAAATTAACATAGGTCGAATAAGCAATAATCACTTTGAATTCCTAACATCATATACAAGTCTATGTTAGTTATATCATACTATCAACTTATAAAACAAAATCATGTAAAACGTGAGGCTATGAACTCACCTTGAGTGAGCGAATATCAAGTGTATCACAGAAAATGCGTCACAGTACTGATCGAGTGCAACCTAATCCAAAGTACTAATCACATTGGGTAACTTCTACCACATATAATTCTATATTGTTCAATCACCATCTAATTGTTTTGGTAAAATTGTGTTTAATAAGTTAAAACGTTTATAATTACCGTTGTAGTAAAACTGGCGTAACTTTCGCGTTTTAAGCCCGATTTTGACGTTTCTTATGCCCACGCTTTCGTATTAGGACGAGTTATCATAATTTGACATTTTCATATTTTTGACCCTCTGATGAACAGTACTTTTACTGTTCATACCAGTTATAAATTCATTTTTTTATAACTTAAATTAACGTAACACTCGTAAACGTCGTATTTTATTCGTTATAGCTCCGTTTTTAGCGATTCTTTCGAGCACGTTCTCGTAATTGAAAGTTCTATTTATTTATGAGGTTTACAAAAATAAATATTTCTGTCATGAACAGTAACTTTTATAAAAATAGTTTTATAAAAGTATTAATTGTCGTAAACTCGCGAAATTCATAACTCGTTCGTTATTAATTGAAAAATTACGATTCTTATCATTTTGGAATCCTAAAAATATGTATAATTTGTTAAAAATACCAAACTTTCTGTTTTATATAATTTTTATAAAAGTTATTTTATAAATCCGTTTATTTATCGTATAACTTGTTTTTACCGTAACTTTTTCGTTATTTATCCGTTTTTCAAGTTTCTTATCTTTTTGGAATCGTCATGAGATGTATTATTTTTATAAAGTGTCAAACCTACTGTTTGGAAGAATTCAAACAGCCCCCTTAAGATATATGTATATACTTACTTAGTTAACTTGTTTTAAACACTTTTTAACTATAATATTTACCACAACTCTTTTATAACTCTTATTATACTATGTCATATATATTATATAGCCCATAGATCCTATTTTTGTCCTTGAGTCCAAGTTAACAACTCCATAACCTCACATGAAATCATAACATCCTTAAGTAGACTTTTACTTCCAAGTTTACACTTATATATTTTCCACTTTAATCAACATGTTACCATACTTATAGATTCATTATTCCATGATATATAAAACAACATGACATAAGAAAAAGTGTACAAAAGCTTAATCACAAGTAAAAACCCCTTTTACATATTCAAAAGTCTTAAATGGTGATTTTTCTATATAAAACATCATATGCATATAAAATCATGAAAATGAAAAGATAAAGGTTTTAGGTAACCTTAATGGGATGATGTATGATGTGACAAATAAGTGCTAAACCCTTGTTTAGACTTTAAACCCAAGATTATAACCAAGAAAACCCTAGTTTCCAAATGAAAACCCTAATCTTGATTTATTGCTTCAACACTTGCAAAAGGTTAGCCAATGCTTGGAAACATCTTAGAATGTCTTAAGAATGATGTATGTAGGTGTGTATAGGTTGAAGAAAATTTTGTATGGTTTATTATATATGAGGGTTTTGAGCCGTGGGGTGCTAAGGGGAGAAAGAGAAGGATTTTTGATCTTTTTAGCTAAGTGTTTTTGTGTATGTGTGTTCTTACTCTTTCATACTAGTATATATAATATAGGATGGTCAAAAAGATTGAAATAGTTGGTCCAAGACATCTTCATGGTCTTTAGGAAGACTAATTGGTCAAGGGGAACAAGTAATGGTTATGTTTTAATGCAAATGAAGTACAAAAGACCAAGTGTATGAAAATTGTGTGCTCTATGTCCCAAAGTTGTTGTTATGCCATGAGTTAGGGGAAAGGGTTCTAGAAGCCATTTTGATATTAACATGATATCTTGTTAAATATATGAAAGTTACAACTTGTAGCTTTTATATAAAAGGTGTTTACTTGTATGCATTTGTGTATTGTTTTATTTTATAATGTAAAAAGAACACTATTTTATATTTATTGCGAAACCGTAATTTAATTTACGTACCCCAATAAAAATAAAATGAACAAGGAACATCATTATTCTCAAAATAATTAATTAATGACTTTATTGATTTAACTTGATGTAAACGCTTAATTGTTTGATGCCCGTTTACATTGAACGCTAATTTTTAGCTTACGCGATTTAGCTTAACATTTACGATTTAAAGCAAACGCGTAAAATACAAAAGGTACATTATGGATTTATCGACGTCGTCAATGACTTAAAAACACATGGTGTTATACGAAAAGAGTTCTATTTGTGATCAACCAAACACTTCCATACTTGTCGAGTATGGCACGTGTCAGAAATTCTATGTTGAAATTCAAAATTGTAATCTCGAATAATATAAATTCTCGAACAACACTAAACTCGGTAAAATGAATCTCGGACAACACTATTTCTCAGATAACACTAAAATCGCTAAAATAAATCTCGGACAATACTATTTCTCGGATAACACTAAACTCAGTAAACTTAAAATTCGATAAACACACGTTTTGAAAAACCTTTTTCAATCAAAATTCGATATAACTATCATGATAAAACCGTAATAATATCAATTTTGATGAAATTTGATCCGTTTAAGATGTTTCCGAAAATGAATATTACAATTTCGATGAAATCGAAAATGTAATTTACACACTATGAATTCAAAAATGACTACAATTTCGATAAAACCAAAAAAGATGACCACTTTACAATTCTCAAATCCCTATTAGAATGTCAAAACTTATCCTTTTTTCTGTTTAACACAATTTCGATAAAACCGAAATTATGTCAAAAATGTGAGATGATATCAAAATTGAATTTCCTAACACAATTCTTGATAAAACCAAGAACTTGTGTACCTATTACAACGTTTATGCTTAATTATGAGAATGAGACAAATTCCTAATACACAAATTTCGATGAAACCGAAAACTTGTGTTCTAGACCAATCTCGGTAAAAACTTTTGAGTTTGACAAAAAAAACTCCTAAAATACGTTTTTCGATAAAACCAAAAACACGTATCACTATTACAACTCAATTTAATAACAATAGAACTTTCGAAAATGAGAAAACTATGATAAACTCCTTCGTATCAACCAATAACCTTGTAGAATTTGTATATAACGCAAGAAGAATACCTAAATTACTCAAAATAACCAAAACGATCACGTCTTTTCCATAATTGTTGTTGAAAATGATGCTAAGCATGAAATAGGATGTCAAAATCAATCAATAAGCTTAAATAATCACACGAAACCACCGAATTTCACCGAATGCACTCACGTCATCCTCGATAACGATCTCGATCACAAACTAGATCACTCTCAATCTCTAGTAGCGTATGATACCACTTGTTAGGTCATGTTTTTTCTTGAATCACATGATATAGAATGGTTAAGAGTATAGAGAATTAAGAGAGGAATGAAAGTCTTTCACAATTTTCTAAATTTTATAAAAAAGAGAAAAAGAGGGAAAGTGAGTTTGTTACAAACCTTAACCACCTAATGTTGATTAGGTGGGTATTTATAGGAGATGGAGGTTAGCTTCCCTTCCTTTATTTTCCTAATTTTGCAATCGAGTCCCTATTCTTTGGATAATATGCTATTTTTCACTTTTAGCATATTTCTCCTTATTACAAACTACTTTCTACTTTGTAAAATAAGGACTAAACACTAATAATAAATAAAACCACTTAAAGTATCATAATCGACACTTTTATGATCCTAACAGTTTGGTTATACACAAAGAAACATTTTGGTTATACACAAGAAAGAACCAACAATTAGCTTAGGGAGTCTGAAAATAAAAGTAAGCGACGTTGTAAAGGTTTTTTTCTTTTCTCGCGCCGTGAAGGAAGGCCTGCTGACTAGTAAGACCTCTCGAGTTGGTACTCGAGGAGTGAAGTAATGCAAAGAGGAGCTCATGAAAAAAAAAACCAACCACTTATAAGTCTACCGTTCTGTAAGCACTTTCATTTAAAGCTTTCGCTTTACATCTTTATTTACATTTATCGCCTTACATTTATATTTTCATTGTGTCTATATTTGTGTGAACTTTTGCTTATATTGTGTGGATTATGATTGTGTCATGGATTGAAGTTAATATTGTGGTTGAGCTTATATTGTTATGACATGCTCTAGTTCTTATAGATTTATTATTTACACTTCTCATATTGCGTCTCACTTGATTGTTGATTTGATACAAAAGATTTAAGTCTTTAAACAAAAACGTATTCACCCCCTCTACGTATTTCACAATTGGTATCAATAGCAACGTCTCTCCAATTTTCAAAACAAATGGTTTTTAAAATTAAGTACGATCTATGTATCAATTTACCCATAAAGTGGGATTAAATATGAAAAGTGTTTCGTTGCTTGATACTTACTAGTTTTTTGATTAAATATACTTTGTATACTAGCTTGAAGGAAAGTTGTCTTGAAAGAGTGTGTAGGTGTCGATACATGTCTGTTGCACAAATTACATAATTACGGTGTTAAAAACCATTTTCGTATATATTTTTGTATGTCCTAAAAGTAAAAATAGCGTTTATGATGCGTATTTCATTTTAAATATTTATTTACCAAGTTTTAAATTTATAAAACTTGATTTACCTGACAAACGCACTAACGGGCAGAGAACCCGATCCTGAGTAGTGTAGAGATGGTAAATCTGAGGTCGTCCAAAGAGCTAAGTTTTAATTAGTTTTAATTTGAATTGTCACGTATTGAAAATAATTTAAGATTGATTTGTAAGATAACAGGAAAGTAAATTATGAGAAAGTAAATTGATAGAAGTAATCAGGGAGAAAAACATGCTAGCCTAGCCAATTCATTACTACCGTCATAACTTATGTTTTCCTGTGCAATGTTATACCATGGTTTCATTAGTGGTTTCTAAAGTCGACAGACCTGAATATATATATTTAGTCTGCCTTATAATTCATGTAATCCTGAATCCCCTAAAGGTTACAAAGGTAGGGCAACCATGTCATAGTGGTTAATCCTAACTATCCCCAAGAACTAGTCTAATAATCTAAACAGATTATTAACCCTCTCTAAAAGAGTTCATGTGCTTTTTAAGTATATTAAGTGATAGATGCGGTAACATGATTAGTTCCTACACTAGGGATATGGTTTAAAACCTATCCTAGTACCACTATTAATCCCACGTTCAATTGGTAATCTAATAACAGGACTAACAGGGTCTAAACTACCCGGAATACTATCAAAACCCAGGGTTACACGATAGTCAAAAGGATATCCAACGAAACCATGATTTAATAGGAAACAAACATTATAATGATAGTAAATTCATAACTAGGCCAACACTTAAAGTGCTTAGCCGCTCATGGCAACAACAAAGAAAGAATTAATAAAGGTAATCATAGATTGAAAACTCATAATTCTTACAGATATGGTTTATGAATGATTAAACACAAAAGTAATAGAAGTGTGATCTCCCTTGGACTTCTGGTGGAATTCTTTGAGCTTTCGAGGCCTTGGTCACCCTTTGGATCTCTGGTGGAAATCGATGATGCTAAAATGGCTGAATGAGGCCTCTATTTATAGATTATGAATTTGTTACGGCGTAACCTTGTAGAGTGTTACGCCGTAAAGTGCTGACGAGGCTTTCCATGTTGTAGGCATAAAATATGTTACGGCGTAACTAATTAGCCATGATACGCCGTAACGCTGACTAGGATGACTCATCCTACAATAATAATGATGTTACAGCGTAAACCTTCCGTGTGGTTACGCTGTAATCTTGCTAGATGACGTGTCTTGCCATGAATATATTACGGCGTAACACTATCGTAGGTGTTACGCCGTAAACCTTCTAAAAATCCGCGTTTTCTACACTTTTACGTCTTTTTTCCTCGTGTTTCTTGTCACATACTTGCATTTACCTGAAAACTATGAAAATAACCGTACAAAGTATGATTATAAGTATTATATAAGACAATTGCAAGTATTTTTTAAAGGGAGAAATGACACTAAAAGTAATCAAATATTTGATGTTAATTCAATATCCCCCCCACTCACTTCTGCCTGCTCTTTAAGTAGACCTTTAGAAAAGTATATAAAAAGAAATTTCATATGATTTAACTCAACGAAATGAATCTATTAAAAGACTTATGCTAGAAACAATCAAGCCGAAAACCTCACGAAAAGGGGATCAAAAATCACTCAACTCTCAACTAGTCTAAGTGTTTATTTTCGGGGTGATCGCTCAACTGCACAATCATAGCATGTATTCTATCATAAGTTTGGGACGTACATAAATCTGCACCAGTTAGAATTAGGGTCTAGACAATTCTTAAAGGCAACATGGGTGACATGACACAAGTTTAATTGGGTGATATAAGGGCTAGGATAGACATGGGATACACATTTAATTGGTGTTAAGATAAAAACACAAAACAAATAGTCATATATAATCTAAGGTATCCATAACCAGCTACTGTCCATCCATAGTCCAAGTCTTCAAGTGCGAAAATCTGATCATATCATCATAATGGGTTAGCTAATAATGAGATCTTGTGGAGCGTGCTAACCCATTCTTGACTGGATGGCTTATAGTTGCACCATCCCCATAAATTACTAGTGACATATAGTTTCACCACCTTTTAAACTTAGTTGGTTTTAGTACCAACATCAGGAGTTTAATCACTAGGTGGCTTATAGTTACACCACCTTTTTTTATTTTTATTTTACAATACTCCTTTATATATCAAACATCCCCCCACTTGAGATAAACAGTATCGAAAGTGATAATACCATGGGGTCTTCCATGATCAAAATAATATGTCATTAACGAAAGTGCTAATCTTCAACCATTTTCCTGAACCATGGACTTAGGTAGCCAGAATTTCAACACAAGGATAAATATAGACTACAGGGTTGGTTAAGGTAAAATGGTGTAATGAAACATATAATATTGGGTGAAAACATAGATTGGCTAAACAAGGGTGATCTAGGGGTATCTTGCACTAACGATGAGTGCAACAAAAGGGTTTTTATTATGGGAGGTCGACAAGTCAGTGTAACAAGTTGATAAACACACACATATAGGCTTATTTGGGTGAGTTCCTAAATGTTGCCTTCTTGAACCATCTATTCTTGCTAATCAATTAGGTCTCAAAATGATGTACAAGCCAAGTTCTAAAGTCTACAATACTACCGACACACTCAATATTTTGGTGGATTTTTGTATAATGAGATGAAAATGGAACATTAGACCTAAACCTCACCAAGTAATAATAAAGGGTAATCTGCATTCGGCAAAGATTAATTATAGTTTAGCAAGAAAATCATATCAAGAAATTTTAAAATCAGCATAAATTTTCAAAAAAAACTAGAAAATCGAAAGCAAGAATAGGTCAAGTGATAATTCTACTCTCATCCCCCCACTTGATTTGTACAATGCCCCTATTGTACATTAAGGAAATGAAATAAATAGAAAAGAGTAGAATTAGAACAAGAAACTCCCTTGAGCTTTGCTTCTGATCATATGAAATGTAAAAAGTTTACGGAAAAATCTCCATCTTAAGCAAGCTCAATATCCCCTGTGATCACTAAAACAAACTAATAGCATAAAATTGTTCAAAAAAATATACAAGAAATACAAACCCAACTCACTTTGTAGGAATCACGATTGCATTTAGCATATGCAACAAGCCTTTTAAACCACTTGGTGGCCCAAGTAGACGAGTGAAGTCTCGTGAGGGTTTCCAGAGAACATACCCACAAAGTTCATTTAGATGTACAAGGTTTAGCATTGTATCAAAACTTAATTTAAAGGTTTTACAGAAAGAGTTTACGGCGTAACTCTGGTGGTTACGCCATAATCATGGGTATATATTTTGGAAAAAGCTTTAGTTTAATGTTTACAGCGCAACCATTGTATGGTTTACGTCGTAATAGATTGGTTACGGCGTAACCTTTTATGTTTTGCCAAAGCTACCACATAACTATGCTTTGAGATGGTCTTGAGAATTGCCTCCTAGCTGCTGGAACCTGCAAAATAAGGTAAAACATGCAAACCAACTAATATACGAGAAATGAAATTTATTGATTAAAAGACATGTTATCTCCCGACAAGCACTTTTGTTTATTAACGAGTCTTTAGGTTAGACTCATGCCCATTCTACGTTTTGCTGTGGGCACCTTCATCAAACTCTTTTTGGATCATTTCTCTGAATCGTAATCTGATTTTTCTTCCTAAGGGTAAAGTATCGTCCATTTCTTTGGTTACACAAACAAACTTTTGTCCACTTTTAAATGAATATTTCTTTACTTCAAAGGTTTCAACCTAAACTTCAGGGGGGTCGTATTTTTCAATTTTGATTCCTATTTCTTTAGGTTCCTCTTCTTCAAGCCCATGATCGTGCCACCAGTATGTGTTATCTCTATGTACATCTTCACAGTATTCCCATATCTTATCAAGCATATGCCTTTTTTTTCCTATCTCGAGTTCATATTCATTTGCTAATTGATTGATTTCTAAATCAAACACCTATTTATAATCATAAAAACTCCTAGCAAGTGGTTCTTTGATAATCCCTTATTCGTCTCGAAAACAGGCAATCAACCATAACTTAAGTAAAGCCTTTTTCACAGGTTCACTTATGTCAGTATGTCCAACCTTAAGTAATGTCCATTCCCTAAATGTGTAATCACTATGTCTAAGGTTTTAAGTTTCTTGAGATGGGGTTCCTGGAGTGGGACTAGTATTGCATCATTCGACATATGTATCATCCTAAATTAAACTATTGGTTTGATACTTTCCGTATTTTGCCAAAAGGTAGTCAAGAAAGGATAATACCACTCCAGTTATGTTCTTTCTTTCATTATCATAGTTGCAGTACCAAAACCTTAAAGTCCCAACCTTGGATACCCCATAGATTTTATTTCCCCCATCGCACATACCTTTGGTGGGGTCACATGTTGGCCACATCTTAGTTTGTTCGTCTATGGTCTGCTTAACAAGTTTACAAAAATGTGCCCTCAAAATATGTTAATCTAGATCAACTTTTATTTTCTTACGATTCTGAACGTGTAAACTATCATTAAGCGACCTATCATGTAAGTTTCTTGGTTGATTATTGCTAGATGCGGGAGTTAGAGGTCTATTATCCAGGTCAGATTTTATCATAAAATTTTTCTCGGTGGGAATTGTGAAATTATTATATCTTTTCCCCATGTCATAACTAACTCTGTCGTTATTGGTTCCTAAGGAGATTTCTTTATCAAAAACATTGATTTCCGCATGAATGGTTGCTAAGAAAGGCATGCCTAGAATTATTGTCTCATTAAGAGTTTTATCGATAACTATGAAATCTGAAGGAAATAAGAATTTATCAATTATAACTAGGATGTTTTCAATTATACCTAAAGGTGCCTTTTTTGTCATATCAGCCATTTCAACAAGCATATTGGTGTTCCTCAAGTTGGCTAATTTTAAATACTCAAATATGTTCCTAGGCATTACATTAACACTAGCACCTAAATCAGCCATACCATAAAAGTTAAAATTACCAATAGTGCAAGGAAGTGTGAAATTCCCTGGATTTAGCTCCTTGGGTAGCAATTGGCACTGTGAGTCCTTGGTTGTCCATCCCTCTTTATTGATAAGCTTTCTAGAAGAGATAGGTCTATGTTGCGTCTCAAGATCATCATTGACCACTTTGCATTGCCCAGTAGATGAACTAGGAATTTCATTAGTGGCCCTAGAATGGATTTCCTTGATTAATTGCTCGACTTAGGTTTCTAGGTTTTTAAGTGAGGTGCTCTGGTTTCTAGTGTTAACCTCTGCACTTTCTTGGAGTTTCATAATCCATTCATTCATTTTCGTGCTTCTTCGTGCTGATTCTTCCAGATGCTTATTCATAAGTTCTTCAAGACTTGGTCTCTTCTCTCCATAAGGTGGTCGATTATCAGTACGAGTGTAGTATCCTGGCGGACCTACACGATATTTTCCTCCATTATTTCCGTTAAACGGAGTTGGGCGGCCAAATTCCCCATATTTGGCCTCCTCCACCTGTTTGGCTACCTCGTTGAGAGGACATTCTTTGTCGAGGTGAGGTCCTTCGCAGATTTGACATCCTACTTGGATCGCATGGACATTTTCTTTCATCTTCTTCATACTGCATCCCAAGTTAGCTAGTTTACTTACTGTTGCAGCAAGTCCATCAGTATTACTGTTGCTGTTAAGGCTCCTGCTTAATGTCCCACCGTGCCACTTTTGAATGTGGTCAGCCATAGTTTGTATTGCCAGTAGGGTTTGGGTTGATGTCATCCCAGGTATCGGTCCATGTGAGTCAAGCAATTGTCTATTCATAGTGCTCAAACCTTTATAAAAGATGTTTACCTTTTGATGGCTGTTTATGTCATGGGTTGGGCACTTATACAGCAAATCATTAAACCGTTCCCAAGCTTGCTATAATGATTCATCGATTTCCTGCTTGAAGTTGTGGATGTCTTCAAGTCTTTTAGCAGTCTTGGATTGTGGACAATACCTTTGGATAAAAGCCTTTTTAAAGAGGCCCCAAGTGTTGACAGCTCCTAGAGTAAGTCTATCCACCCATCTTTTAGCGGTCCCCGTAAGAGTAAACAAAAATACATGTAGGAGCATTGCGTCCTGTGACACCCCGAGAATATTAAATAAACTTACAATGTTGAGGACTCGATCAACATGATCGTGGGCATCCTCATTTTTATTCTCGAAGAAGGTTTCCTCCCTCAATTCTTGCATGAATTGACTCTTGATCTCAAAGTTAACATTGCCTCTGATTTCTGGTTTAACCACGCCCGGTGCTTCGTTTTCTCGTGACAATGCTAAGTATTGTTCCATGGTGAGAGTATTGATGTCTACTCCTGCCATAGCTCCTGCAGTTATTAGAAGTTAGAGAAAGAATAGAAATAAGAAATCAAATTAATACTAATTTTTAGCTCACCGGCAGCGGCGCCAAAAACTTGATGCGTATTTTATTTTAAATATTTATTTACCAAGTTTAAATTTATAAAACTCGATTCACCTGACAAACGCACTAACGGGCAGAGAACCCGATCGTGAGTAGTGTAGAGATGGTAAATCCGAGGTCGTCTCAAGAGCTAAGTTTTAATTAGTTTTAATTTGAATTGTCATGTATTGAAAATAATTTAAGATTGATTTGTAAGATAAAAGGAAAGTAAATTGCGAGAAATTAAATTAATAGAAGTAATCAGGGAGAAAAACGTGCTAGCCTAGCCAATTCATTACTACCGTCATAACTTATGCTTTCCTATGCAATGTTATACCATGGTTTCTAAAGTGGACAGACCTGAATAGATATATTTAGTCTGCCCTATAATTCCTGCGATCCTGAATCCCTCGAAGGTTACGAAGGTAGGGCAACCAAGTCATAGTGGTTAATCCCAACTATCCTCAAGAACTAGTCTAATAATCTAAATAGGTTATTAACCCTCTCTGAAAGAGTTCCTGTGCTTTTTAAGTATAAAGTGATAGAGGTGGTAACAGGATTAGTTCTTACACTAGGGATAGGGTTTAAAACCTATCCTAGTACCACTATTAATCCCATGTTCAATTGGTAATCTAATAACAGGACTAACAGGGTCTAAACCACCTGATCTAAACCACCCACAATATACCATAAACCCCGGGATTACCAGGATACTCAAAGGATATCTAACGAAACCATGATCTAACAGGAAACAAACATTATAACGATAGTAGATTCATGACTAGGCGAGCACTTGTAGTGCTTAGCCGCTCATAGCAACAACAAAGCAAGAATTAATAAGCTAATATGGGATGGAAAACTCATAATTCTTACAGAAATTGTTTATGAACGATTAAATACAAAAGTAAATTAAGTGTGATCTCCCTTGGACTTCTTGTGGAATTCTTTGAGCTATGGAGGCCTTGATAACCCCTTAGATCTGTGGTAGAATGGTTGATGTTAAAGTGGCTGAATGAGGCCTCTATTTATAGATTTCAAATATGTTACGGCATAACCTTTTAGAGGTTTATGCTGTAAACTGCTAACGTGCACTTTCCATCTTGCAGGCTTAAAAGATGTTACGGCGTAATCAAGTGTACACGTTACACCGTAATGCTGACTCAGATGACTCATCCTTTCATAATAATAATGTTACGGCATAAACCTTATGTGTGGTTACCCCGTAATCTTGCTGGGTGACGTGTCTTCCCTTGAATAGGTTATGGCGTAACACTATCGTAGGGGTTACGCCATAAAGTCTCGTAAGAATCCGTGTTTTCTTCATTTTTTGGTCCTTTTCTCATGTTTCTTGTCACATACTTGCGTTTTACCTGAATATAACAAAATAACTGTAAAAGTATCAAATTCAAGTATTTATAAGACAACTGCAAGTATTTTTAGGGGAAAATTGACACTAAAAAGTATCAAATATTTGATGTTATCAAAAACTAATTTTTCCGAACATAATTCAAGAAAACCAATCAACATTTATTTTAGATCGTGTGATCACTGATAATTCAATAGTAGCTTTTGAAGTTTTCCATTGGCTTAAGCAAAAAAAGGATGACAGAAAAGGTACATTAGCACTAAATATAGATATGAGCAAGGCTTTTTTTTTTTTTTGGGTAAAAGGGACAACAATCCCCGGTTAAATAGATATGAGCAAGGCTTATGATAGAGTCGAATGGCAATTTATTTGAGTTATTCTTAGCAAGTTTGGCTTCCCATCATATTTTTCTAACTTGATTATGGCTTGTGTTTCTTCGGTTTCCTTCTCTCTTAATATTAACGGACACGTTTGAGGTCATGTGACCCCAACTAGAGGTCTTCGCCAAGGAGATCGCATTTTGCCATAAATTTTTGTTATGTGCGCAGAAGTGCTATCATCTATGATAAGGAAATCAATCATGGAAGGTCATATTCATGGAGTTAAAGTTTTTCTGGGAGCACCAGATATCTCTCAGCTGTTCTTTACTGATGAAAGCATCTTTTTTACAAGATCTTCGATTGAGAAAAGTTGCAGGTTGAAACGTATATTCAAACGATATTGCCAAGCTTCTAGACATGTCATTAATTATGAAAATTTAAATTATCCTTTAGTGCCAATGTTGATATACATGTGCGAACTCATATATTTAATGCTTGAATGTAAGTAAAGTTGTTCATCAAAATAAATATTTCAGACTGCCTTCAGTAATTTGGAGATCTAAGAAGGTGGTTTTCAAGCTCTTCTGGATAAAATACAAAAGAAACTTGGTGGATGGAAGGAGATGTTGGAAATCGTCATCTAAATAACATAATATTACATTAATATTAAACGAGCTATGCAGCAAATATAGATCACGTATAGCATATATAATTAATCTTCAAAAACATAAACAAATAAACATACCTTTAGCAACCAAGTTAGTGACGAATAGAAGACACTTCGAGTACACGCACGTGTCTAATAACATGCAAACCAAACACTACTTCTAGTTACTAAAATAAATAACCTCTACGTGTATCTACACTACACGTCAAATGATATCACCCGAATGCTAGTTCTTAACCAACCTACAAGTGAACACCACTAAAAACAAAACACAAAGAAAACCCTAAGATGGGTGTTTGTTTGCGTCGACTTAGACAAGAGAGAAGAGAGGGATAAGAATTATGAGCTCTAGGATCCTCCTTATATACTATATGAATTTAGGGTTTACCTTTCAATACATATCTTAGAGGAAAAGATAGCTCAAAACCCAACCCATACCCTCCTTAGGCTATGGCCAGTCGAACCATGTGAAAACACCCATTGGTGTTGACTTTTTGAATTATCCAATATTTATGGTTAATTACATTTAATTACCCATTAAATAAAAGTCCTTTATAGTTAATTATTCATAACGAACTAATTAACGACCGTTAGTGTTCTTTCGTCAAACCATATATTAATATAAACAATAAATATACAAATATATTATTATAAACAATAATAGAATGATATCTAAGTGTAAATGTATGTGACCCAGTAGGCCCACGTATTTCCAGCTGTATAAATATATGCATGACATGAGCACAAACCAACAACTCCCACTTACGAATGTCTTTGTCAGATAATATAACATACTAACATTGACGAATAGTCTAGCAACATCATCAATGCTCTCAAAAATACCTGAATATGAAGTTTTGGTAAACAACTCAACCTTCAATAATTTTAGTCAGTCCTATCCTTTTGTTTCAGATACAATGTTAAATATGGATATGAATCAATAGTCATTCCATAGTTTAACAGTTCTGTTTCTCGCATCTGTATTGATTCAGATCACTAAATGTAAAAAGAATCATTTTAACTACACTTTGGGCATGGCCATGCAAATATTTGATCAACCCAACGAGGGGCCCAGTAAGTATCTTACTCCCACTCAAGTGGAGGAACAAATCCTATTTTGACTACAAGTGTTTGTCATGTACTATAATCAAGAATCCATGCATACAAAACCCGCTTGCATCTCAAGTCTATAATCAAGAATAGTGGTAGACTATAGTGGTAGACTATAATCAAGAATCCATGGATACAAAACCTGCTTGCATATCAAGTTTAAGGATAAACATAACTTTCACCATGTGTGTAATGCAACAAATCACGCTGATCCATAAAGTGATTAACATAGGTGGGGTATCCAATATTCAACCACGTTGAATAACATGTGAAGTTGGCAGAATTATCTTTACATATTCTCTAGAATACAACCAAACACTCACATTTACCTTATCTTAACAATACTTCCATATTGTCAACTGGTAATGGACTTAGCTTTAAAATGCTATAAGTCATTCATGGATATAAACATGTAAATATAGGACATAATTATTATGAAATGAAAACAATATACGACATAAATTTATTCATTTATTAAAATAACAATCGTTTAACATTCCATTATCTAAATACTAACTAATACATCACAGATTTACATGAGCCTTCTAGCAGGAACAATTCCAATCGCCATAGCATGTTCATAATGCTTATCGTACGACATTGGTTTTGTAAACGGATCAGCTACGTTGTTATCTGTATGAACTTTCTTAAGGACAATCTCACATTCTTAAATTACTTCACGAATGTAGTGATATTTCCTTTGAAAAGGTCTGGCTCCCTTCAAAATACCAGGATCATCAGCAATCGCTATTGCAGGCTCATTGTCACATAGCATCTCCATAGGTATTTTATTCGATGGCATGACACCTCCAAGTCCATCAATAAATTTCCTCATCCATACGGCTTCCATTGATGCTTCAACAGCATTAATGTACTCAGCTTCTGTAGAAGACATAGCAATAGTGCTTTTCTTGGCATTCTTCCAGTCCATGGCTTCACCATTAAGTATGAACACATATCCCATTTGGGATTTGGTATCGTCCTTATCTGTCTAGAAACTAGCATCAACATAACAAGATACTTTTAGCTTAGCTTCAGGTTTTGCCCCATACATAAGAACCATATCTTTAGTATTCCTCAAATACTTAAGAATATCTTTAACGGCAGTTTAGTGAATCTCACCAGTATTTTGCTAAAAATGACTACACAAATTTTACACAAAGGGAGCATCAAGTCTAGTACATCTTACCGCATACATGATTGAACCTATAGCCGAATAATAAAGAACTCTTTGCATATGTTATACCTTACTAGGTGTTTTAGCACCTTGGGACTTTCTATAGTCAAGCTTTTCTATCATTGGAGTAAACACCTTCTTAGAGTTTTCTATCAAAAATATCTTTAGGATTTTCTCTAGATGAGCACTTTGACTAAGAGCAATCAACCGCTTAGATCTATTACGTATGATCTTGATTCCAAGGATGTATGCTGCTTCTCCTAAATCTTTCATAGAAAAACACTTACAAAGCCAAGATTTAACTTCTTGCAGCATTGTTACTTTATTTCCCATGAGTAATATGTCATCGACATACAAGATTAGGAACGTAGCATTACTCCCACTAGCTTTGAGATATACATACCACTCATCAGGATTTTGACTAAAACCAATCTTCTTGATTTTTACATCAAATCTTTTATTCCAACTTCTAGATGCTTGCTTTAATCCATAAATGAAATGTTGAAGTTTGCATACTTTGTTAGGATGTTTTGGATCCATAAACCCCTCAGGTTGCGCCATATATACATCCTTGCTTAAGTAACCGTTTAGAAAGGCGGTTTTGACATCCATTTGCCAAATCTCATAGTCATAGAATGCGGCTATGGCTAAAAGAATCCTTATAGCTCTAATGTCTGCAACAGGAGAGAAGGTTTCCTAATAATCTACACCATAGGTTTGGGTATAGCCTTTTGCTACAAGACGAGCTTTAAAGGTGTGTACATTTCCATCCATGTCAGTTTTTTCTTGAAAGGCCATTTACTCCTAATAGTTCGACCATTAGGAGGAACATCAACCAAAACCCAAACTTGGTTATCTTTCATGGATTGCATTTCCATATTCATAGCTTCAAGCCATTTGTCAAATTCATGATCTAATAATGTAGCTTTGTAATTAGGTGGTTCTTTAAGATCCCCTAATTCATATTCCTCAACATCAACATAGAATCCATATCTATTTGGTGCTTGAGGTATCCTTGTAGATCTAAGAATAGTAACTTTAACATTTTAGGGCTCGACCTCGATAGGCGCGACCTCATTATGTATTTTGCTAGTATTTTCAGAAGGTTGTGTATCTTCTCTTGAATTAATTCAAGTCCTCCGTCACTCCCACTCGATTCGAGAAGTCCATGACTCCCACTCGCTTCTTATACCATGAGGCTATTCTCAGAAAACTCAGCATTTCAAGCAATAAAAATCTTGTTCTCGAGTGGATAGTAGAAGTAGTAACCCATCGTTTCCTTTGGGTATCCTACAAAGATACACTTAATGGATCTAGGATCAAGTTTGTCAGGTGCATCTCGTTTCACGAATGCCTCACAACCCCAAACCCTTAAGTAGGACAACTTGGGAGCTTTCCCGTGCCATATTTCATAAGGCGTTCTTTCAACCTTCTTGGTTGGAACCATATTGAGAATGCGAGCTACAGACTCGAGAGCATATCCCAAAAAGGATGTTAGGAGAGTTGTTAGATTCATCATGGATCAAATCATATCAAGTAAAGTTCGGTTCCTCCTCTCAAACGCCATGTTATGTTGTGGTGTGTAAGGCGGAGTAAGCTGGGATACAATACCATAACTTTTCATGTGATTAACAAACTCATGACTCAGGTATTCGCCTCCTCAGTCGGATCAAATTGCCTTTATCTTTTTACCGAGTTGATTTTCAACTTCATTCTAAAAGACCTTAAATGTTTCAAACACCTCATATTTATGTTTCATCAAGTAAACATAACCATAACGGCTGAAATCATCTGTAAAGGTGATGAAGTAACTAGCATCCTCTCTTGACACAGTTCTAAAAGGGCCACATACATTAGTGTGCATAAGTCCTAATAGATCCTTAGCTCTTTCCACTTGATGTAAAAAAGGCTTATGCGCCATCTTCCCAGATATACAAGACTTGCATTTCTCAAGTGATTCATCGTGAGTGGGTTGCAAGATCCCATCACGTTGAAGCTTATCCATGCGTTTCTTGTTTATATGACCAAGACGACAATGCCATAGATAAGAAGAGTCCAACGCATGTTTGGCTCTTTTGTTGCTAACATTAAACATAGAACTAACATTTGGATAAAGATTATGCATATCTATTTCATAAATACCATCCCTTAGAATTGAATTAAAATAAAACACATTATCTTTCAAAACAAAAATACCATAATTCGTAAATGTATGAATATAACTGTTATTAACCAAACGGGAAATTGAAACAACACCTCCAGTAACAGAAGGTGCAAAATGATAGTTGTCTAATATAAATATTAAACCACTAGGGAGAATTAAATCAAAACTTCCAATAGCTTCAACAGCTGCACGCATTCCATTGCCTATGTACAGACTTAAAGCTCCATGTTTTAACTTCCTGCTTTCTCTAAGACCCTGCAAGGTATTACAAATATGAGTACCACAACCCGTATCATATACCCAAGTCTTATTAGGAAAAGCATAGAGTTCTATAGTGAAGATACCTTCATAGGACGGACAATTTCTCCTCCAAAGACGCAACTCCTTGCAGTGGTGGCAGACAGAGTCCTTTGCCGGATTATCTCTCTTAGGCGACAGTAGGATCTTAGGCTTGGGAGCATAAGAAAGCTTATTCTTTCTCTTGTCCTTACCCTTTTCCCTCACGGTTTTTTCTTGTCCTTTTGGATCTTACCTTCCCGTATAGCTAACACAGCGGGAGTTTCAGCCTTCTTGTGGAATACCTTTCTCATGGAGTTTCAGCATAGCATGCAATTCAGCTATTGTCTTCCCCATGCTATCCATGTTATAGTTATGAATGAACTAATCATAGTCCTTGTTGAGAGAATTCAAAATAAGACTCACACCAAGTTCATTTGGTACAACATAGCCTAGGCGTTCCAGTGTGTCAAAGTAGCTTTTTATCTTCAAGAGATAGGAGCTTACTGACTGACCTTTCTCCTGTTTACAAGCATGGAATGCTTTAACTGTTTCAAAAAGTTCCTGTTTAGCCTGCTCTTCGAACATGGTTTTTAGTTCTTGGATCATATCATATGCGTTGTAGTTTTTAAGAGCCCTCAGAAGTTTAGGAGACATACTACCAAGCATAAGACATGCCACCTCATTCTGTGCGTCATACAATGCGCTATATGCATCACACGCAGCTTGAGATGCTACAGGATAAGGAAGAGGGATCAAAGGATGTTCCAAATGAGCTAGTTTCCCCTCAGACCTAAGAACAATTCTTAAGTTTTGGTACCAGTTCATAAAGTTTGGTCCGGTAAGTTTCTCCTGTTGGAGAATAGACCTGATATTTGTATTGTTTGTGTTTTGGGCAGCAGCAGCCATCTACTAAACAATATAAAGTTCAGAAAATATTAGTATTTTCGATAATAATCTCTTATAGAATTAACTACCCATGTTTAAAAAGTTAAACAATTAATTTTTCAAGAGTCTAAGATCCAACTTGACGTTCTACCTTTAATGCAGTTGATCTACTAGAAATGGTAAACCCAAAAGGTAATCAGCGTGTGATAATTGCCAATATGTGCAACTCTTAGCCTTTATGGGGAACAATGCATTATAATCCGGAATTACAATGTCAAATAGCATGTTTAACCCCATCGTATGCCTCGGGTCGAAGTTCTGAACAACCATACTCGATATAAGTCGTCCAATACAAAATCAGTAATTTTACAGTCTCAGGTCTAACCATACGATTGTTGTATTACCTTGTTTGCAAATTTACCTAAAACTGTTTTAGAGTAAAAATACAACTCAAGTGATTTCATACTTGGATGGCAAATGACTTAAGTTTAGGGTAGAATTTGATAAAAACAATGTTACCAAAATTGTGTATAAAGAAGCATGCATACAACCTTATAACACTAGTTATTTTTAAAACCTTTCCTTTTTCGTTTTAAATTTTTTCTATAAATAGAAATCCCTACATTTTATAAATCACATGGCATTTATAAAATTAGGGTTGCCTTGATTTACAACATTTTTAAGTATAAGTGATCTTACTACGGATAAGGTTAATTCCCCATGGGAAATAATCAAACCCTAGTAAAGACTACGACATACTTAAAATATTGTTTAAAACGGTTTATGTAAAATTTGTGTATTCTTGCTTTGTTCCGTCGCGGGTTCCCTTGCGGAAACCACTAAACCCCTGCGTTATAGAACGTTTGCAAGAAAATTACAAATTTACATATATAGTCCATGATTTAGCAAAGTGTACAAATCAATAAATGATACAATAAGCATTTTAATCATGTACTTTTAGTCCATATTAATTTTGAAAATCGTTTTTGCATAATTATATAAAAAACGCCACTATATAAAACATGCAAAACATATTTACCAAATTTATCATACTAAACAAGTATCATTTACGCCAATTAATGCATCAATTGAACAAAGGTAATTCTCTGCTTTTGCAATTTATCAAATTATTTCACGTTAATATTCTTATGCATAAAAAATACACACGCATGCATAACATATATATATTAAGCTTAATAAAACCTTGGCTTACCATGCACTGTAAAACCATGGTTGACAATTTATAGCAAGATAAATAAGCTACAATATATATATAGAAAATCTGAAACGTAAATATAATCATATAATAAGCGAATTAGAAATCATGTAAAATATGTCCATATTATTATTTCCATATTTATGTGACCAATTAGGGCAAATATTATTTCTCTAAATAATTTTCTAAAATAATTTTCACATAAAAACAAGAAAATAATACATATATAGGCAACATTTTTTACATATTATTTACGTTTTTTATATAATTACTACGCTATATGAGATGGCTCGTGATGCCACTGTTGAAAATCGTTATCTAAATAACCTAATATTACATTAATATTAAACGAGCTACGCGGCCAATATAGATCACATATAGCATATATAATTAACCATAAAAAACATAAACAAGTAAACATACCTTTAGCAACCAAGCTACTGACGAATCAAAGACACTTCGAGTACACGCATGTGTGCAATAACATGCGAACCAAACACTACTTCTAGTTAATAAAATAAATAACCTCTATGTGTATACACACTACACGTCAAACGATATCACCTGAATGCTAGTTTCTGACCAACGAACAATTGAACACAAGAAAAATCAAAACTGAAAAACCCTAAAGGGTTGTTTGTTTCGTTGTACCAATAGAGGGGAAATAGAAGAGAGGATTAAGAATTACGAGCTCTAGGATCCTCCTTATATACTAGGTGAATTTAGGGTTTATCTAAAATACATATCTTGGAGGAAAAGATAGCTCAAAACCCAATCCAACCCTCCACTTGGGCTAGGCTAGTCAAACAAAGGGAAAACACCCCTTGGTGTTGACTTTTTGACTTTTCTAATATTTATGGTTAATTACATTTAATTACCCATTAATTAAAAAGCATTTATAGTTAATTATTCATAACTAATGAGGTGTCATTTTATGCACTATTTCATGGTCAATTAACCCCGTAAATCATGCAAATATGTCCAGATACTTGCTTAATTGTTTGTTTTTAAATTTTTAGCACTTGGATGGCTTTTGGAGGAAATACACGTGACTTGGGCTCATTTGGAGAAGAAACAGATAAGATTACGGACCTACACCAAATCTCATGATGACTTTTGCAAACAGTGGATGGAGACGGCATCGCAAGCAAAAAGCGACGCCGTCATGATCAATCTAGTGACGGCGTCAAGATTATGGCGACGACGTGAAGACGTGGTCGACTTAAAAAGGATCAAGAAGACGTCGTTGCGTCGACAACTCTATAAATATAAATCCGTTTTTAGGGTTTTAGTATGTAACTTTGGGATAATTTTGTATAATCCTAGGGAGATGAACCCAAGTCATTTTAGGAGCTTTATAGGTCATTTTTAAGGCCTCAAACCCCTATTGTACTACCTTGAATCCATGTTTTATCTCAAGTTATAGGTATTTATCTTAATCAATTCAAATATGTCTATTGTGTTGTTTGATTATTTATTCTTCTTGCTTTTTTATAAAACATCGCGAGGCTAAACCTTTACTTTGTATTTATCTATGCTTGCAATTGAAAACTCTAGGTTGTAGATCCTTTTGATGTTGCTTCTTGTTAGATGACATGTAGCGTTAGCTTTAAGAAAATCAGCCCATTTGTTTGTATCGCCTGTTGATTATGTATAGGAAAAGAGAGTAGTGTAGTAAAGGATACCATCTTGGTTATAGTCTTTATACTACATTGCCCAATATATATGGTTTGAGTCCTTTAGTTATTTTACATGCATTTAATATAATCTTAGGGCCTGTAATGTCTTCATACTACCTTACTTGTGCTGTTTCCTTAACGGAATACGGTATTAAATAGACGGGGGGTTCGTGTAATCTTTTATGACCTAGGAAATACTTAACAGATCATCACAAGTGTGACAAAGCAACGGATCTAGATGAAGCAATTTGAGGAGTTAGTGCATGATTAGGTAAATACACTTAATTTCATTAAAAGTTTATCACCAGTAGATTAGTTATTATTAGTTTGTTATTAGTAACAAACCAACCTCTCAGAAAACCATTAAATTTACCTGCTTTCTATTAAACATAAAAATTACTAAAATAATCTTCTCTTAGCCTCGAGAATTTTGTTAAGATCGTGAATCAAACCTTCCCAACCTATTCCTTAGAGAGAACTGATAACATCCCGAGTCTTGCCTTCTACTACACTACAACGATTAGGTACACTGCCTAGGGGATTGTAAAACTTCTTGCTGAAGTCTCTATGACCCTCACATTAAGTTTTTGGCGCCGTTGCGTGGGGAATAGCTAGGTGTAGATCATAGTTTAACTTAGTTTACTCGCTTGAATCCTTTCAACACGTGAGAATTTTAGTTCCGTATATTAGCTTTCTTATAGTCTATCTTTTCTTTGTGTTATTTGTTTTCGTAATCTCATTCTCATCAACCACATGGGCAGACGTGAGAATCTTATCCGTAACCTATCCGTACTCTTAGAGATTACTCCAAACCTAGCCACGAAGGCTACAGGAATACCATTGAGCTCCCTGTAGGGAACAATGTGGTACCTCTTCGATTCGACACCATCCGGTTGGTGCAAAACGGATGCTAATTCCATGGATTTTAGTTCGAGGATCCAAACCAACACCTCAAGGATTTCTTAAAACATGGGGTCTCACTTGACCTTGATGGTGAAAACAGGGAAAGAACGCGCATGCGTTTATTTCAATTTTCCCTTTGCGATCAAGCTAGCAACTGGCTTGAACGCCTTCTAGCAGGATCCATCACCACATGGGAGGATCTTACTACTCGTTTCCTTGCTTAATTCTTTTAATCGGGAAGGACTACAAAACTTCGCAACGATATCCTGATGTTCCAACAACATCAAGGAGAATATCTCTTAGAAGCATAGACTCGTTTCAAGGACTTACTCTAA
>BQNB010020414.1:12776-51117 GCA_026074375.1 Tanacetum coccineum | reverse complement strand
GTATGTTTATCAAAAGTTCAGTAACCTAAGTGAACAAAATAAAAGTTGAGTAACTTATGTGAACTTTTTGGGAAAGTATAGTAACTTCTTTGTCTATTAACCCTAACGTATAGCACCACTAACAACATCTATTGTCTATCATCCACTAATTCTTAAGAAAAAAATAAAGAAAGAGGCTCTAAACCATGAAGAAGCACTTATCGTGAAAGTTATTTCATATGTAAGCAATTAACTTAACTAATGATAACTAATTTCTACGATCATGTATTAAAGACATTGAAGAAAACTTGGGAGTGGGAAGACTAGACTTATATTGCATTATAACTTTAATCATGGAATCCAAATACCTCAATACTTTTACACTTTAAATGGTCCAAGATGTAATCTTGGCTGGAATGATAAAATCACAAATTGACGTTGAGCATATTAAAACTTTAAATAGTTAGTGTAATTTAAAATTTATAATAAAAATGGTTAATTTAATTTTAAACTATCTACATATATCTAACTAGTTTCAAAGCCCGCCCGATTGGGCGGGCTAGCTTTATAATAATACTTGACGAATTATGAGAGCACCTACAAAAATAGTGAATAACGGCAAATATTTTAAACACAATAATTCCAGAAAAAAAGAAACTATTCATGTATTTTACATAAAAAGATCAATGAAAATTGTTAAAAAAATAGATAGATCATTATTCATATAAGAATAATGATCATCTATTTCTTGGACCTGAAAACTTGGATTCATCGATATCGAAATGCATAAGCAAGACATAAAATAGTCGACTCTTTCAGTAATATAACAAAAGCAAGACATAAATTAGTCGACTCCTTTGACTCGCCTAACTTGCCACCTATAGTTTTCACCAACAAAAAGCCATTACTATATTTGAGCACCTTCCTCGTGCACCCTGCAAACAAAAAAGAAGTCATATCTTGCGATTGCGTGAAGTGAAAGATATACTAAACCATATTCTTTCTACTGCACAGGTCAAATGAGCAAACTTTGTAAGTTAGCTCAAAAGTGAAACGGGTTGAACGTCGGCCAAGGTGTTATTAATGTGTCCATACTTAATTAAACTATTCAAAAGATCTATTATTGTGTCTAATAATATTTTTTTCAAATGGACATAAAGTGTTATGCGTAAAATCAACCCATTTTGGAGTCGGTGATATAAATAACCTGTTAAGACCCGAACCCAACTGAAGCCTTTGATCATGGTAGTTGATTAGATGTATGTAATAACTTAATTCTATAACCTCTCACTAAATCCTATGTAGATAAACAGGTCGAATTAGGTTGGATTTATCCAAAACATTTTCTCAACAAAATGGAATCTTTAGTAATCCGCAACTGATGCCAAAGTCACGATAAATCCTTCAATGCCGACATGAAATAGGTGTTGCACATATAAAAAAATTTAATCTAAGACGAAACAGAAACACATCAATAAAAACTCAATTAGAATCACAAAAAATCTATGAAGTTGAATCAGTCACACTTACGCAGTACTCAAAAGGGCAAAGGGAAAAACCAAATGATTAAGGGCACACAATAGCAAACTACTTTGAACTAATTCCGTTTGTGGCAATCTACTTTTGTTAACGGAAGATAGCACAAACTTGTAATCTTCTGCCCCTCTAAGCCACATGGGACGTCATTTTACATGAAATAGCAACATACTTTAACTAAAAATATTCGTAATAGTTTATGCAAGTTAATTGTTGTATTATTAAGAATTTGAAGATCATTCCAGTTATAATGGGTCTCCCTTAGCAAAAATAGATGTAAGTAACGGATTGCTATATGTTCTTAAAAGTGTGTTGACTAAAATGGGAGTTTGGTCATGTGTGTCTATGATCAGCACTTTACCTTAAGCGTAAAACAGAAAGCTTTTGAAATGTTACCTGAACAATTTTGGCGGTGAAATGGCCCTTTAATGTAAAGCCTCGATAATTTTTTTACATCCTCCAAACCATCCCGCCCTTTAGTTGAGAGATATATCCCCCTAGATGCATATATTACGTTTTTATCTGTTTTAATACGTTTTCATCCGTTTCTATATGTTTGCATTAGTTTTTATACATTTTCGTCCGTTGGTAACATTTTCGACCGTTTTTATATGTTTTCGTCTGTT
Source organism: Tanacetum coccineum (assembly GCA_026074375.1). Taxonomy (NCBI): domain Eukaryota; kingdom Viridiplantae; phylum Streptophyta; class Magnoliopsida; order Asterales; family Asteraceae; genus Tanacetum; species Tanacetum coccineum. The sequence goes on along the minus strand of BQNB010020414.1, from coordinate 48,976 downwards.
TTTGTACGTTTTCACGGTTTTAATCCTAAATCCTAATCTATCATTAAACCCTAACCCTAACTCTCAAAAACCCTAACTCGTACCCTAATGAACCCGACGCACCCTTTTTCTTTCTTTTTTTCTACCCATTTTAAACCCAAGCACCTAAATCTAGTAGCTTAAGCACCTCAATGACTCACCTAGTAGCCAACCAAGCTACTTACAAGCACCTTAAACTCAATACTTGCTCACCAAGTTGGCCACATCACTCCTTTTACCTCCATACATGCCGCGGCCACATGAACCTTCAAAAACCTTGCCAACACTTCAATCTTACTTCCATAGCTCGCCATACACACCATACTAGCTATCCCGAAGCGATTTCTAGGAGTACGAGTGCTAAAAACCCTATTCGACCCATTTTCAACCCGTAAGCTCAAATCCTTATTCAATAAGCTTAAATTATGTTTTAGTACTCTTATAAGGCTTATATAATCATATATGAACTCTTGTTAAAAAGCTTTGATAAAAACCTAGGCGTTTTTATTTTAAACCCAAAAACGACCCGTTTTGATTTCTAGCTTAACGAATCGTTATTCTAAACTTTTGTTATGTTAAAACATCTTATTTTAGCTTATTGTAATAAGCTATAACCTGAAAATAACTTTCTATATTGAAAAACACCATATTATGGATTTTGAACTTGTTTTGTAAAATATTTATATGCAAGGGATATATATTGTAAATTTCAGAAATTATTAACTACAAGGGTTGAAAATGTCATTTTATTAAAGTTATAATTCCAAGGGCTTGTTTTGCCAAATTCTAAAGTTAAGGGTTTATTTTATATATACTTATTATATATAAAGGACTGGTTTTGAAATTAAACCTAAATCAAGTGTATATATTGCCAATTTGATATTCTAAAAAATATAAAATAAAATATGTTTATATAATTTATAAAAATATAGATAAATATTATGAAACACAATTTTATTAAAACCCAACACATTCTTCGTTATTAATTAACGTTCAACGCATTATAAATTAATTACGTTATATATTTAACGTAATTTATCATCAACTAGCTTTTGAAGAAACTTAAAATCTTATCGTATCACGCTACTAGGGAATTTCATGCGAGGGGTTTCATTTGAGTATTCGTTTTGACGAGTTTGCTGGGTTTACGATTTAGAGTGCCCTAGCTCCTCAAATGATAATGCATGACCTCTGAATTATGATAGCCCGAACAGTGATACAATACTTACATAAATTAATAAATCAAATATGTATGTTAAACTCCGTAAAGTCTTAAAATATAAACAATCACACTAAAGACTTGACATATTACCCCAAGTTGCGTGACGAAGCCGTTACTTTCATTTCATATACTTTTGCCATCAATCAGATTTCCCTGTACTGTTAAGTAGAGTTCATAGCCTCGCTTTTAAATATCTAATTTCATAAACCTGTGAGGGGATACATGCTATAAATCATGAATACAAGTGTTTTTCCAACTGTATACTATCTTATTATTGCCAAAGTGCCTGCTTTTGCCATTAAGTCCCCATTATCATGAACCGTTAATTACTCGTTGGGGTAAGCGCGAATAATGTAAATAGATCTATTTGAGACTGGACTCCCCGTTGGTGTACCTATACTTTCGGTAAACAATAGCACATCATTTGAATAACTTTGCGGGTGTTTGGCAAAGACACCCGTTGAGGCAATTATTTTTGGTTATTGATTAACCTAAGGCTTCAATGTCATGAGCTTAGAGCATAATAATGTTTTCCATAATAATTGTATGTGTTGCAATTATTACTATTATGGGTATAACAATGTAGCCCACTGATCATGATGACTTGTATTCAAACTATTTATCATAAACCTATGAATTTTACTCAACCATTGTGTTAACATTTTTAGCATGTTTATCCTAGGTAATTAAGCAACTTATGGGAAAGAGTGGCAAGGACTTGAAGATGGCTAAACTGTTATCATTCAAACTTTATGTTTTCTTGTAGATTTTGGGACCTGCATTTGTAAAAACTATGATGAATAAATGAATGATAACAACATTTTCCAAAATGTCTCTTTATGAGTCGTTTTCTATGATCATGACTATTGTTCTATGAAATAATACTCCAGATTTGCTTCCGCTACTATATGTCAAAAATGGGAGTGTTATAGATTGGTATCAAGAGCTAACGGTTATAGAGAACAAGATTGAAACCTTAACTATAACTACTTTTCTTTTTCGAGCCATGAAGGTACTCCGTGCCACTACACTTCTTAAATGGTTGAGATACCACTACATTTCTCAAATGGTGGAGATGCCACTACACTTCTTAAATAGTGGAGATGCCACTATAGTATGTAAAGATACATAACTATTATACTATCATATAAATAACTTATGTTATTTACCGCTGGATTATTAACAGAGTGATGTCTTCTCCCAACCACCCTACTTCTGGTATTGAGGATGCTTTTTCCTCTAACTTTCCAAACTATATTCCGGCTTCTCCGAACTATGTCCCAGCTTCACCCAGACAAACTTATTCTAGCACTTTTAACTCATTTGGCGTAGTTCCAATAGCTTCACCAACTCCTTCATTTTTTCATGATGACCCCTTCATAAAGGTCATGCAAGCATATTATGCTAAAGAATCACCTATTCCACCACCAACTATTGTTCCTCCATCTCCAAAACTATCACCAATGTTTAATTCTCAAGAATTCTTTCTTCCTGATAAATTATTGTCACCAAAGAAACAAGTCTGTAATCAATCATTCTCCGCTACTTCTGCCCTGCCTAAAGAATTTGAGATGGGAGAAAGCTCTCGTAAGACAAGTGTGGAACGCCACGAGGGGCAAATAGAAGAGATTCTGAATCATCTGGATGAACTCTCTCTCGACCGCATTGAGTACATAGAAGACAACATAGAAGGTCTTGGAAAAGGTCGGGTAATTATACAACAAGATTTTAGCAATCTAGAAACCGAACTCCAAGAAACTTTTGCTCAAGTTATTAAACTTCAAAAGAAGCATTTAGGACAAAACCACAAGATTGCTTTAGCTCACTTCTGGATTGCTGATCTTGAACATATCATCAAGGAAATCCAAGATCGCCACCAATCAGACAAGGAAAGTCTTCTGGATGAAATTCACAAACTCAAAATCAACAAGGAAATCTTAATCCTAGTACATTGGACCTTTTAAAATCCTTGAACGGATTGGTCCAGTGGCATATAAACTTGAGCTTCCTGAAGAACTCAGAAATGTCCACAATACTTTCCACATTTCTAATCTAAAGAAATGCTTATCTGACGAATCTCTCGTTATTCCAATGAAAGATCTTCGACTCGATGATGACAAACTCAATTTTGTGGAAGAACCAGTGGAAATTATGGATCGAGAAGTCAAGCAACTAAAACAATGTCGTATTCCTATAATCAAAGTAAGATGAAACTCTAAGAGAGGACCAGAATTTACATAGGAACGCGAAGATCAAATTCATGCCAAGTGTCCACATCTATTTTCAAACATCACTCCGACATCCAACTAAATCTCGAGACGAGATTTTTTTTAAGGGAGGGAGACTATAACAACCCGTAATTTTCATCAATGTAATTATCCATCTATTAAATTAGATGCACTATATTATCCATCTATTAAATTAGATGCAATCTATATTACCTTTTCAGAGGGAAATTTTTCGCTTTATTTCATTATATAACATGGTTTACATAACTAAATTAAACAGGCTCACGCAACCTACCCATACCATCTCTATCTATGTTCCTGTCAAGAAAATATCATAACATGTCAAGTCAATGATCTATTACCTATTTTATCACTTACGTTATTTATTTAACGTAGTTTTCACGACGTAATATCAAATGAACATAAAACCGTAAACGTTTATCCTTAAACCCTAATTTTAGGTAATGTAAACATTCAAAGTGAAAGTACAAGCAACTAAATCAAATGTACAAGTAATATAGCATCTCATTTGAATCTTAAACATTTTGTACAAACAAGTCAACACATGTTATAAGATCATAATGTACTACATTTATATTACATTTTCCCTCTATTACATGCAATTTACATGAATTAAAACCTTAAAACCCTAAATCAAATCTAAACCAACCACTTTATGTTTATGTTTTATAATATGTTCTTTTTTTGGTTTTTTTTGTGTTGTTGTGAATTAAGAGTTGATGAGAGTTGCAACTATAGAGATTAGGTTGGATTAAGGTTAGTTTTGTGGAGGATTAGTTGTAAATAAAGTTGAACTAGATTAGCATAAGTAAGCCGAGTTGGGTTTGATTTTTGGTCATTTTCGGCAAAACAAACTTGCTGTCCCAAATTAGTTTGGTGGTTTTGAGCGACTTAAAAATGTTTTCATTAGGCGTAAAAGTAGTTTTCGAAGAGCTCATTTCGAATAGATAATTTTTCATATATCACTACTTAAAATCAGATCTTAAAAAACGCCAAGTTATGACCAAATGAAACTCGAAACATTTTTCGGCGAAAATGGAAAATGTAATGACCAGATCAACAGCTAAAACGGGCGATTCGGAGCCCTTCAGGTCCGAATCGGCTTAAGTATAAAACACAAAAGTTGTCCGGGATGAGATTTTACTATAATATTGGCAACCGCTTAGCCTAAAAGTAAAAAACGAGAGACATTTTTACCACAAATCGAAAATATAGATATTTAAGAAAAACTCTAAATAATGCTTGCTGATTGGAAAAGAAAAAGGGGGTTTTGGGCACTTTCGGACGATTTTGGATGTTTTAAATGCAAGCGAAATATATAGAAATGTTATGTAATTAGTTAGAACAACTAGAAATGTCATGAAATGTTAATGATAATGATGACCTTAATAAAAGTAAGGATTATTAAAAATGGTACGAATTGGACATTAGGCGATTTAAACATAAGGATAAGGGAGTTTAGAATTGTTTAAGCGATTTGTAAAATATGGAAACTTAAGAAAATAGGGGACGCTATTAACGTTTTGAAACTAAAAAGTTTCCTAAAATGGAAAGTTTCTAAAAATAGTAACTCTTTGCAATTGCCGAGATTTAACTAAGACATGGTAAAGTTTCAAAGTCTTTTATTACTAAAACGCAAACACACTTGGATGCTTTAAATGATGAACATGGATGCTTTACTTGTTTCTTTGATAAATGCTAAGTCATACCCATACTTACTCTAGGTCGTCGGCTAGACTCCTTAATATCTTCATCATTTGTTTGGGTTTATCGCTTACCCTTGCTAATTTTCGTTCATAGCCCCACATTATTACTGATATTACAAAGTTTTAGTACCATGGGGTGAGAAACATTGTTTGCTTTTAAATTTGGACACAAGTTTCTGTATGCATTTTACTTGTTTATGTTTGCCTAAGTTCTTACAAACCTACACTGCCTTAACTTATCATGAACTGTTGTTTCATCGACCGGAGACCGGCTTAAGGGACGCGAGTGAATAGATAGATCATTGAACTAATTATCCCAATCCGGTAATCCATGCACTTCTTGTTTCCTGTCGACGATGAACAAACGATATAAGTCATGTCGATTGTAATACTAGGGTGGTCTTGGTTTTAGACACCGGAGTAGGGCAAGGAAAATACTATGCAACAGGAAACATGCCCTGTTGACTAATTAGCTTCAGTGTCATGAGCTTAGTGCAACAGTAAATACTTTTTTTGATGCTGTATTCGTTATAGTAGTCACATACGTTTGGAATCTGTTGTCCACTCTTGTATCAACTTATACTATGAAATTTCACCAACATTATGTTGACGTTTTAAACATGTTTTCTCAGGTGCTTAGCTTGGATTGATTCTTGATGCTATATGGAGTCTATGTGCTATGTGACTTCGCCAATTTCAAGACTTATCTATTATTTACTCGTTGTCATTATTAAAACTTTGTTATGCTTCCGCTACTTTTTAACTTAATTATTATGGGCTGTAAAACTTAAATCTATTTTATTTTATGCAACGAGTAAACTTTTTCAAACGTCCATGATTAGTGGTCGTTCTTTATTGCTTTGTGATCGGATTGTTATGACGTCACGCCCTCGAACACGTATTCCGTCTAGGCCCAGTTTGGGGGTGTGACATGAATCACCTGGATGAACTCTCTCTTGACCGCATTGAACATATAGAAGACAAAATAGAAGGTCTCAGAAATGGCCGGGTGATTATACAACAAGATTTCGACAAGCTCGTGCTCAAATTACTAAAATTCAAAAAAAGCAAATGGGAAATAACAACAATATTTCTCTGGCTCACTTCAGGATTACTGATCTAGAACAAATCATCGAAGAAATCCAAGTCCGTCACCAAGCAGACAAGGAGAGTCTTCTGAATGCAATCTATTAACTCAAAGAACAATTAGGAAGCCCATCCAAACTACTAGAATAGATCCTAGTTATAGCATATGTATTAGAACCAAGCACGAGATGTGGTGGTATAAATAAAAACACTTGTCAAACTTTGACTATGTACAATACAAAGGCAAGTTGTTCTGATAAAATAACAATGTTTAATCCGATATATACCTGTTGAGTCCATGATAACCGGACTTATCTCTCTTGCATCATCATCTCCATCATCATCATTATGAATCATACCCTGACTTCTAAATAAATCATAAATACTTATTTGATATGAATTATCTATGATTTCGATATCACTATTGTGACAATGCAGGACCCTTATGTTGCTACCGTTGCTCGTTGGAGAGCAGGGTAACAGCACGTCCATCATCATCACATGAGTTTCCTATTGCTCATGTTACTGCCCCGCCCGGGATTCGTCGACGGTCAGCGACTCTTATCCGACCCAGGGAGGCTATTCCTTTTGGTCGACCTTACCGCACCCATCTTAATGGGCCGCGTAAGTTGTTGACAACAAGGAAGAAAGTTGGACCTTTACCAGCTCGCAGATTACACAGGCATGCATCACCTCGTTCTCCAGATCATCACTCATCTTATTCCAGTTCATCTTCAGATTCTTCGCCAATTCATTCTTTGGGTTTGGATGCGCCAGATCAGGCTCATTCGGGATCTTTGACAAGAGATGTATCACCTAGATTGTGTTACCCTCCGAGGAGAGCACCACGACGTAGTAAGGCATTTCGCCGTTGGTGTGCTGCTCCACTATCTACTTTGTATCCACCGACTACATCAGAGTCATCATTAAGAGATTCATCGAGAGACCCATAGCAATTATCTTCACTATCCTGCTGGAACCAACTTAGTAAGAGATGTAGATCCCCGTTGATTCGCACCCATTTAACCTCCAGTTACGGGATCCTTAGCTCCTACTCGTAACTGATCTTTCACTGCCCTCGTAAGAGGTTTAGATGATTTCATATTCAGCGGAGGCAAGCAAGGAAGGAGATGCCGAGGTTGGTCTTACAGGGACTGGGGTTGATATGGAGTTAGGTATTGGTGATTGGGGATGGGGGGGGGGGGTTTGGATAGAGGTTAGAGATCATGTTATGGATTGACAAGAGAGTGCCCATGTTTACACAGAGGAGTATGAGGCAGACGCCATCACTGAGATATTGCTAAGGTAGCATCGACCCTATGACCTGCACCGTAGTTTTGGAGGAGGAGATGTAGATCCAGCCTGGTGAGGATTCTCCAGACTCACCTGGCACAAGGGATGTCCCTCGTTAGGTCAGTCGAGATACTGCTCGCTCCAGGCCGGTTGACATTGAGTGATGGCTGTTCGTGACTTTACCATCACATGTCTGAGGTTCGTGATGATAGTATTGTCGGGGATATGAACTGCTCATAGACGGTTGAGGCCGATCAGTTTATACTGGAGACAGGGCTAGGATGGCTGAGATGATCTACAACTTGAGGTTGGAGAACCTCAAGGTTCGTGCAAGTTGGAAATTGATAGGGATCTGTGAGTAGCCTTCGTCTTCATAATACCCTTTCACATGAAGGAGATTCTCAATTCGTAGGATCGTGAAGATGCTCAGTGAGAACTTAGGAGGTAGAGTCGTATCTTGGGAGTCGTTTAGCTTCGTCCATAGTCTATTTGCACCCTGAACCTGTAGGCCATTAGGCCATGGTAAGTTCTGTATTAGCAGTAAATAATTGTGGATCATGAACCTATTTTGGATATTGGTTGTAACCGAATTATGCTTTTATTTATGAAATGAAAAGCTTGTTTTGATTCTCTCGCTTATTTATCTATATTGTTATTTATTCTTCCTGGCAAACGTGTTACAATTAAATTTTACTTCATAGCATGTATTAAATTATCATTACCTGATGCTGTATATTCGTTTCAAAAATCTCACTATGGGTTGTGTCTTGTGATGTAGAACAATGACAAACACTCGTTCTGGAATGACCCACGCCGCAATTGAAGAAATGATCGATCAACGTGTGAACGCAGCTCTAGAAGCTCATCAAGTTAACCAAAATCTTGAACTTGGAAATGGAAATGGTAATGGAAACGATAATGGAAACGGGAATGGGAATGACAATGGAAATGGTAATGGAAACGATAATGGAAACGGGAATGGGAATGACAATGGAAATGGTAATGGAAATGGTAATGGAAATGGAAACAATGGAGGTGACAACGGTGACAGAAATGAGAACCACAATGTGAATGGAAGAGGCGATAGGTTGGTTGCTCGTGAATGTACTTACCAGGACTTCATGAAGTGTCAACCAACAAGTTTTAAAGGAACCGAAGGAGTGGTTGGTCTGATAAGGTGGAGTGAGAAGATGGAGACTGTGTTTCACATCAGCAACTGTCCGGAGAAATATCAAGTGAAGTATGCAACTTGTACCTTACTCGACAGTGCACTAACCTGGTGGAACTCACACAAGAGAACCATCAGAACTGATGCCGCATACGCTTTGTCATGGAGAGAGCTGATGAAACTGATGACTGAAGTGTATTGCCCGAGAAATGAGATCCAAAAAATGGAAACCGAGTTATGGAATCTATTGGTGAAAAACAATGACATCGCTAGTTACACTCAGACGTTCCAGGAACTCACCATGATGTGCACTAAAATGGTTCCCAAGGAGGAAGATCGGGTGGAGAAATTCATTGGAGGTCTTCCCGATAACATCCAAGGAAATGTGATTGCTGCAGAACCTACAAGACTACAAGATGCAGTCGAATTGCCAACAACTGGATGGAACAAAGTTTAAGGGTTATGCTTTGAGAAATGGTGGATACAAGAGAAGATTGGACAACAACTATGGAAACAACCGTGGGCAACAACCACCCCACAAATGACAGAATACTGGAGGACAGAATGTTGCTAGAGCCTATGTGGCTGGTAACAATGAGGAGAAGAAATATGAAGGTACCTTGCCGCTCTGCAACAAGTGTAAGCTTCATCATGTAGGCCCTTGCACTGTAAGATGTGGGAAGTGCAACAGGGTTGGACATTTGCCCAGAAATTGCAGGGTTACAAATCCCACTACCCCCACCCAGAGAGGCCAAATAGTGAATCAGGAGGGTGTAGACTTGTTTGAGTGTAGAGCACAAGGGCATTACTGGAATGATTGCCCCAAGATCAAGAACCAAAACCGTGGAAAGTCAGCTTATTGGACCAGAAATTGTGCAAGAAACGACTGAAAAGATTTTTCAAATCAAGGAAAGATTGAAAACGGCAAGAAGTCGCCAGAAAAGCATTCTGATAAAGACGTAAGCCCCTTGAATTCAAGTTGAGACCGAGTGTTACTGAAGTATCTTCCATGGAAGGGAGTGGTACGATTGTAAGAAAGGAAAACTAGCACCACGATATGTCGGACCATTGAAAATCATCGAGCGATGTGGACCGGTGGCTTATCGCTGAAAGTTACCCCATAGCTAAGTTTTTGTTCACGACACGTATTCATGAGTCAAACCCAAAAATGTTTGGCGGAGACAAATGTTCAGGTGCCTTTGAGGAATTGAGATTGATGAAAATCTTCGTTTTTGTTGAAGAACCTCTTGAGATCGTGTAACGAAATTGTTAAGAAGCTAAAGCGAAGAAGAATCCCCTTAGTCAAAGTTCGTTGGAACTCTCTGCAAGGAGCTGAGTATACCAGGAACGATAAGACCAATTCCGATAAAATATCCGCATCTTTATCTCCGAACCCGTACCTCGTCAAATATCGCAACAATGAGGCTTGAGGACAAGGCTCAGTTAAACTGGGATGGACTTAACCATTCCGGTATTCTCAGGTCATTTTCAATACTATTTAATTTCACTATTTTTTTTTCTCGTACGCATTCACTTTTAATTTTAAACTTTAAGTTAAATCGCGTAAACTGAAAATGATCATACAATGTAAACGGGCATTAAACGATTAAATGTTTACATCAAGCAAGTGTTATATGTGATTAATGATGATAATTAAGTTACATTGTCATGTATTTTTATTGGCTACGTAAAATTCTTACGTTTCATAATAAAATACGTTTAGGCATACCCGGAAGTTCTAAAACCTAACTACGCCTAAACGAATACCCACGATTATACCCAATACTCAAAATATTAAATATAACATCACATATACATGCATATTGCCGAAATTTAGATGGATGAGACCAAGAGTTCAAGTTGTAAATAATATCTACATAATATCTAGATATTACATAAAGTAAGTCTTACACATTTTTTTCAAACTTATCATGCTAACTTAACTAGGGTTAGAAAGTAACTAGGGTTGGGTTAAGTAGATATTTATACTATAAATAGCCATGCATGCATGAGCAAAGTTTACATACTTTCATACTTAACAAAACTTCATTTCTTTCTCTCTTTTCTTCTCCAAATCCCACGGCACAAAAACCCCTTAAAACAAAATTCACACTTTGATTTTCTAAGATTATACAACCCCATACCACAACATACTTAAGGTATTCTAAGGTGTTTACAAGCCTTGGATCATCATTTGCAAGTATTAAGAAGAAAAAGTAAAGATTAGGGTTTTGGAAACCTAATCTAGGGTTATAAGCTTGAAAGCTTGGATTTAAGTCTAAACACGGGTTTAGCATTCATTTTACATCCTATACATCATTATTAAGGTTTTCTTAAATCCTTTATACTTTTCTTTCTTAAAGATTCTAATGGTATTTAACATTTTAATATACCCATAATCCCCACTAATGACTTTAAATGTATAAAATGGATTTTATTTGATTTATAATTTATACACTTATTCTCATGTCCTAATGTTATAAATATCATGGAAAAATTAAAAATAAAAGATGATAACTTAAATTTAAGTATAAACATATTTAAGACAAATTAGGGTTTTATAATGTTTCTTAAACTTCACATGTAGAAAAATACGAAAGTAAAAGGGTTTAAAACTTTTACAATAGAAAAAATAAGACTAGGGGATGATATTAGACTTTATTATAAGTACACCACATCAGAAAAATATGGTTAAAAGAAGTTTTTATAGTAAGACTACCAAGTATAATAATACATAAAAACAGGGGTTTTTATAAAGAAACATACATGACAAACTTAGGCTGTCCAAATTCGAATTTGGACAGTAGGGTTTATGAGGTTTTATAAAAATAATACGCCTCAAGAACGATTCCATAAGAATAAGAAACTCGAAAACCGATCATATAAACGAAAAATGGAAACGCCTAAAAACGATTTACGACTATAAATACTTTATAAAACGATTTTAAAAAAGTTCTATTCATACGCAACTTTTATTCTAAAACAACTAAAAAATGATATAACTTATTGATTACGAGATCGTACACCGCAAGAATCGTATACAAAACGAAAACTATAACGAGGTAAATTAAAAAAAAAAACGAGACATTTCCCGATTAATTAAAGTTTATAAAATTAATTTTATCATAAGGAACCTTAAAAATCACTATTCATCAGTGAAATTAATCTTATAAAATATAATACTCTTTTTATAAACAAAACGTGACTCGAATGAAATCACATGAAATCGGGATTAAAAACTAATAAGTTATACGATTAACAAGGTTTACGCCAATTAAAGCCTAAAACGACAAACGAGCTGTTGTGAACAGTAATTTTACTATTCATCACAGAATCTTAAAAACTTGAAAATGTAATATTTTGATCGCTCGTCTTACTACGAAGACGTGGACGTAAGAAACGCGAACAACGGGCTTAAAACGACCAAATTAGGTCATTTTTACGAAAAGTATATTTATAAACGTTTTCACTTTATAAATACCTATTTACTAAAACGATTATCTGTGAATAGCCTATATAGAATATTTGAGTTGTTATCAAGTGTTATATTACTAGGGGAGTTTCATAATGACCTCTTCGGAGGCGTTTCGACGATGTAGTTGGATTTACGATTTAAAGTATCCTAACTCCCCAGACGTCATGTCATGACCTCTTTAATTATGATAGCCCGAACGATAGTACGATGTAACAACTATAAGATTATATTCAATGTTATAAATTGAAGTACTCGGTACTTATTCGACCTTAATTTAAATAGGTTGCATCAAACGTTTTGCGTGACATTTTATCTGTGATTATTGGACTATCAGTATTCAAGGTGAGTTCATAGCCCCCTTTTTACTACTTAATTGTTTTACAAACTCTACGGGGTGAATTACATTGCTTATTTTTACTATTGGACACAAGTGTTTTTTCAAATGTTTTTCAAAGTGTTTTAAACTGTTAGCTATCCAGATTACTGCCTGAATATTATTGCCATAGAGTTACCACGATTGCCAATTAAAGTCCCCACTATATCATGAACCGTCAATAGCATTATGTTAAGTGAGCGCGATGGTTGTGGCAAGATCTAATTCGGGACTAGACAATCCCCACCTGGAAATTTCTGGTCACAAGTGCCATGGTTGCCATTTAAACATTTGAAATACTTTTAGTTGTTGGCAAGCATCCTATACAATTGGGGCACAAACTAGTTAAGGCTTCGGGTTCATGAGCTTAGTGCAATAATAACCTTATGGAACTACTAAATGTGTTTTTTAGAGTCCATTATTACATCATCTTGTTCCACCAAATTTTACCGTAATAAAACCTATGATTTTACTCAACCTTTGATTTTGACTTTTAGCATGTAAATTGTCAGGTCCTAGGTATGAAGGACTGAATGGTAGCCGTGGCGGATATCAATGAAGATGATTCTGTGTTTTTATCTAAATTAAAGCAACTTTTGAGTATTTCATAAAACTTAAGTTCATCTTTTGAATTTGTTTAAATGTATTTGGATGTTTATTGACATCAAACTTATGGGACCTAATGTCTTAACTCTGAAATTTTTTGCAATAAATGAAATAATTATCTAAAATGTCCTTTTTGGTCATTCCTATATCTTGTTTTTGTTGTACTTGAAGTAGCACCCAATGTTACAATTCCGCTGCTACCTGATTTTGGGGTTGTTTAAGATGGTACCAAAGCCAAGGTTATAGGGAACTGGGTCATTTTCAAAATCTAGTCTATAACCACAAAGTTTAAAGAATTCATTTTCTTTCAATTTTCAAATTTACAGGAATCCTTCATCAGCTATCCGATATCCACCAAGCGTATCCCCATCTTACTTTTGCTTTTTCCTATTATCATTATTTGCATTATATATAATCTTATATATATATAATACTTGGTTTTAAATTCATCCCTTACGTCTATCTTTTGACATATCAATATCGATCTCTATCAGGTCATTATATACTCTATTAAATCCCATGAATTATTTCTTCATCCTTCTATTTCCTTTTTCCCTCCATCATTAACATATCCCATAACGCTGCATACCTTTACAAATTCCTTAAACGAGCTTTATTACTCTTATGTTTCCAGAATCATGCCGCCCAGAGATTTAATAAGAAATCTATTAGGAGATAGTGGAAATGGCGTTTTGCCAAGCCATTGAAAATATAAAAGACTAATGCTGACTCAAACAATACTGGTGGATCGGAATTCAACAAATACTGGATGGACTGTTGTGCCAAGATACAGGGATGTTCGTAAAAACCATATATGAACTGCACCCTCACTCTTCAAGGCTGAAGCGTAGTCGGACTGAAACATTGGTTCGAAAAGATGGAGCAAGTGTTTGAGATTTGCAAATGTGCTGAAGATGACAAAGTGAAGTTTGCTATGTGCACGTTCGAGGGTCGTGCCCTAACCTGGTGGAACGGAAATGTTCAGACTTTGGGACTCGCTAATGCTAATCAGATCCCCTGGAGCAACGTGAAAGCTATGATGACGACTGAATACTGCCCAGCAACCGAAACGAAAAAATGGAGCAAGAGCTCTGGACTCGACTCAAACGGGTGGGGGGGGAGGAGATAGAAATCGAGGCTATACAGCAACGCTTCATGAATCTAGTTCTGAAGTGTCCTGAATTTGATGCCTCACTGAAAGCAAGAAGAGTAGGAAAGTACAAACGTTGGGTTCCTGAATGAATCAAGAAATATGATTTCTTCTAACTATGCACATGCATGAGGCAATCAACATGGCCCGTGCACTGGCGTCGATCAATCAGTTTCATGGAAGGCAGCTAGAAATTATTGAACGTAAATAAAAGGAAATGGGAAAGACAACCAAAAGGAACACCCATACAATAACCAATAACACAACAATAACCACAACAACAACCAGAACGCGCACCGAAAACACAATATCCCAGGCAACAAATCGGATCCAGGAACCTGTCAGGGCATATGCTGCAGCCCCAGCTGGAGGAAGGATTTATGCTGGAAATTTACCAAAGTGCAATCGATGCAACTTACATCATCATGGACCGTGTCCTCAAAGGTGCCAGAAATGTCAAAAATTGGGTCACCAAGAGAAGGATTGTAGATTCGGGGTCCAGGGTGCAGGTAATAACTTCCTGCAAAATAATGACCATGCTTCGGCGTGGTGAGAAAGGACCACCTCAAGGGACAAGTTTCCAAAAGCAAGGAACATCAAATGATGAGCTCGTGCTAGAGCTAATGTAGTGGGTTGAAAATCCGCAGCAGAATCCGAATGTTGGTCACGGGTACGTTTCACTTAATTATTCACTACGCTTGTATTCTCTTTGATTCTGGTGCTGAGAATGAGCTTTGTATCTTCTGCGTTTACCCTTTTAATGATATATGCCCAACCGCTTTAGAACACTAATTAATTAAATCGAATTAGCAGACGGAAAATTTGGTTAGCACCAATACCATTTTATGTAGTTGCACCTTAGTCTTATTAAATCACGTCTTCAAAATAGACTTGTGGCCGAACCAACTAGGAAGTTTCGATGTTTAACATGGGAATGGAATTGGTTGGCAATACTACCCACCGAGCTCTCATCGATTGTTATGAGAAGATTGTCCGTATTCCTCTTCCGAATGGCAAGATTCTTGAAGTTCAAGGCGAGAGGCCGGAAAAGGATCTTCGTTCACTTGCATGTATCAAGGCTGATGAGAAAAAGCTTGATGACATACGTGTTGTCCGAGACTTCCCTGAGGTATTTCCAGACGATCTGTTAGGTTTACCTCTTGTGCGAGAGATAGAATTTCGCATTGATCTGATTCCAGGCGCATCGCCAGTTGTTAGATCTCCATACCGGTTAGCCCCTTCAGAAATGTTAGAATTGTCGAACCAGCTTAAAGAACTTCAAGAGAAGGGTTTTATTCGACCAAGTCACTCACCATGGGGAGCACCCGTGCTCTTTGTCAAGAAGAAAGACGGTTCGATGAGAATGTGTATTGACTACAGGGAACTAAACAAGTTGACTATAAAGAACCGTTACCCTCTCCCCAGAATTGATGACTTGTTTGACCAATTACAAGGTGCGTGTTGTTTCTCGAAGATAGATCTTCGCTCGGGATATCATCAGTTGAGAGTCCGAGAGGAAGATATACCGAAGACCGCGTTTAGAACTCGATACGGGCACTTTGAGTTCACAGTCATGCCATTTGGGCTGACGAACGCACCAGCAATATTCATGGACTTAATGAACCGCGTCTGCAAACCGTATTTGGACAAATTCGTAATTGTGTTCATTGACGACATCTTAATCTACTCAAAGTCAGAAGAAGAGCATGAAGTCCACCTGAAAACGATTTTAGACTTACTCAAGAAGGAGAAGTTGTACGCCAAATTTTCAAAGTGCGAATTTTGGTTACAAGAAGTACAGTTCCTAGGACATGTGGTCAACCGTGACGGTATCCACGTGGATCCTAGCAAGGTTGAGTCGGTCAAGAACTGGATGACCCCTGAGTCACCAACAGAAATCCGTTCATTTCTAGGATTGGCAGGATACTACCGAAGGTTTATTGAGAATTTCTCCAAGATCGCCAAGCCCCTCACCCTGTTGACTCAAAAGAATAAGGCTTATGTGTGGGGCGATAAGCAAGATGAAGCTTTCCAAATTCTAAAGGAGAAACTATGCAATGCTCATGTGTTAGCACTCCTCGATGGACCTGACGACTTTGTGGTCTATTGTGATGCATCAAAACAAGGTTTTGGGAGCATGCTGATGAAGCGGGGCAAAGTTATAGCATATGCGTCAAGACAGTTGAAGAATCATGAGAAAAACTATACCACCCATGACCTGGAATTGGGTGCAGTGGTGTTCCCTCTTAAAATATGGAGACATTATCTTTATGGGACGAAAAGTGTTATGTACACTGACCACAAGAGTCTCTAGTACATATTTGACCAGAAAGATTTGAATATTCGTTCCAAAGGAGGTGGAACGAGCTACTCACTGTGACTACGATTGTAAGATCAAAATACATCCAGGGGCAAGGCAATGTGGTGGCAGATGCCTTGAGCTAGAATAGAAGGTCAAGCCAAGAAAGCAGTAACGTGCATTATGAGTATTACTATTCATTCTAGACTTAAGACTAAGATTTTGGAAGCACATGGCGAAGCTTCCAAGGATCTCAAAGCTCCAGCTGAATGGCTAAGAGGATTAGAAAAACAATTTGAACGACGAGATTATGGTGGAATTTACTTCTTTGATCGTATCTGGATTCCATCAGTTGGTGGTGTAAGGAAACTGATCATGGATGAAGCTCATACTTCTAGATATTCAATACATCGGGTGCGGAATAAGATGTTCATTGTATCTGAGAGACTTTGTTTTGGGGCACTGTATGAAGAGCGACATTGCTGAGTATGGTTAGCATGTGTCTTACATGCTCCTAAGATTTAAAGACCGAACATCAAAAACCCTCAGGTATTTACTTCAAAACCAGAAATCCCTGAGTGGAAATGGGAGAAGATAACAATGGACTTAGTCACCAAAGTTGTAGAAGCAGCGGTGGGTATGATGCATTTGGTCATTTGGATAGATTGAACAAGTCGGCTCACTTCTTACCCATTCGTGAAGATTACCAAACGAAGAAGCTGGCAAGAATTTATATTAACGAAATCGTAGCAAGACATGGTGTGCCAGTGTCAATCATTTCAGACCGTGATGGTCGATTCGCGTCACACTTATGGCAAGCTCTTCAGGAAGCGTTGGGTACAAAACTACACATGAGTACGGCTTACCACCCTGAGACCGACGGTCAGAGTGAGCGTACTATTCAGACGTTGGAAGATATGCTTCGAGCTTGTGTTATGGATTTTGGTGGCAGTTGGGATGCTCATCTTCCATTGGTTGAGTTTTTTATAATAACAGTTACACGCGAGAATTAAGCTGCGCCCATTCGAGGCTCTGTACGGGCGGAAATGTAGATCCCCCGTGATATGGACTGAAGTGGGAGAAAGTCAGCTTATTGGACCAGAACTTATGCAAGAAACGACATAAAAGATTTTTAAGATTAAGGAAAGGCTGAAAATGGCAAGGAGTCGCCAGAAAAGTTATGCTGATAAGAGCGTATAAGCCACTTGTATTCTAGTTGGAGACGAGTGTTTCTTAAAGGTTTCTCACTTGGAAGGGAAGTGTACGGATTTGGTAAGAAAGAAAAGCTGGCACCACGATATGTGGGACCGTTTGAAATAGTAGAGTGTGTTGGACCGGTAGCTTATCGGCTGAAGTTACCCCAAGAGCTAAGCTGTGTCCAAGACACATTTCATGTGTCGAACCTCAAGAAATGCTTGGCTGAGCCAGATGTTCAGGTGCCTTTGGATGAGATCGAGATTGATGAAAATCTGCGATTTGTCGATGACTATTAGTCGTTTAGAAGAGATGTGAAAAAGATAAAGCGAAGAAGAATCCCATTAGTCAAAGTTCGTTGGAACTCTCGACAAGGAGCTGAGTATACCTAGGAACATGAAGACCAATCCGGAAGAAATATCCGCATCTCTTCTTTGAAACCGTACCTCCTTCAGGTGTTGCAACCTGAGCCTTGAGGACAAGGCTCTTCTAACCGGAGGAGTGATAAGTGTAGAATACACATATCCATTTGTACTTAAAATAACCCAAATAAACCCAAAACAGACCAAAAATGGCAAAAATATGCTTGTATTTGTGTTTTGTGTGTGCAGGTACGGATAAATCAAAAATCACAAGAAAACAGTCAAAAACAGGCAAGCACGGACACGAGAATCAGTAGAGTACAAAGCCGAAGCCAGAAAAGTCAAGCCTCAGTCAAAGTCAGCCAAGAAAAGTCAAAGTCAGTCAAAGATGGTCAAACTAAGTCAAACACAAAAGGACAAATCCTCAAAATATTTCACTTTGGTCCCTCAACTCTCACAAAAGTCCAAAAATGTCCCCTCCTCCCTTATTGGGCCCAGGAAAGCTTAATGGGCCTCTAAAAACCTAGGAAACCCTATCCGGATCCCAAAAGCCCAATCAAAGCCCAAAACCCTAGCCCATTCATCTTTTTATAAACCACAAGGACTAAACTTATGATTTCCTAAAGATATTTATAACTAGAAAAGGAGAAAGAAATGAGAGGGACTGAAAGTGTCAAGAGGCCAAAGTTCAAACCGTTTTTACCCCTTTCAGTTATAACTTGGCCCCAAGACCCAGTTACTGTTCATCGGTAACTCTCACACCAGAATCAAAAAAACAAAGGGCTTTTGAAGATTAAAGGGTGCGATTGTCTATTCAAGTGATCTAGTACACAATGGCAGGGTTATTAAGGTCAAATCAAGAGAATCACTAGCCCACTCTCATGAGGAGGCCACGTCAGCAATGGTGAAAGCACAAAGGGGTGTGGGTTTTTGCACTAAACACACTCACACAACTTAGCACAAGCTTTCACAGCAAAGATGACAGCCTTAGCAATCGTGTTGAGTGTGTTGTTGACAACGGTCAAATCTTTGATCCAATGATTATGACAATGAGTGGTGGAGATTGAAGGATTGAAGAGCAAGGCAAGGCATCCTAGAAGCTTCTTTCAACACCTATAAAAAGGGCCTCACTCTTCACACACACACACACGTAGCTTAGGTCTTTGTGTCAGCTTAATTCTTTTAGCTTAATTTAGCTTTAAATCCTTGTAATTTTCTTAATGTAAACAAGCTTAATTATAATGAAATTTTAGTTGTTTTAATCTCTCTTAAGCTCTTTTACCTAATCTCATAAGCTTTCTCTTTTTCCTATTAAATAAGCTAAGATCAATAAGCTCTCAATAAGCCCTTTTCAGTCTATAAGCTGAAAATTGGGGTTAACTAGACTTTAATCCTACTTAAACCTTTAAATCAGATTTATATCTTACCTTATTCCCTTTGTAAATGATTGAGGAAAGCTCTTGGAAGTTGTTGCATGGAGGACCAAATGGACTTTACCTAGCTTAATATAAATAAGCTAGGGAGATTGTTGCTGCCTTAATTGTACCTCTTGTTTAGCTAGAGGTGTTCTAAGTAAGTTTTTTCTTAAATTCATTGCTATTTCATTTTTAGTTTAATAGTTTTAATCTAGTTTACTCTTATTTGCTTATTTAGTTTTCTTATTTGCTTAAGTTATCTGCTTAATTGTGTTTTTTGTTCATCTTATTGTGCTTATAAGTTAATGGTATGCGAATATGTTTATTTTTTTCTAGCTTACAGTCTCTTAGATCATTTGTTTGCTTCTCTTGTTATAAAACTCATAAAAACCAAAAAATATTTAGAGTAGCTCTTAATCTGTTGAATCCAGCTTAATCTGTTGTTAGATCATGTTAATTGAGGTTAGTATAAACTATTAATTAACTGGTATCATAGGTTTAGTTGTTGGATTTGAAAATCCAAGCTTAATTAAATTTTTTTTTAATTTTATAATAATTTTTTTTTTTTTTTTTTTTTTTTTTTTTTTTTTTTTTTTTTTTTTTTTTATATTTTTTTTTTTTTTTTTTTTTTTTTTTTTTTTTTTTTTTTTTTTTTTTTTTTTTTTTTTTATATTTTTTTTTATTTTTTTTTATTTTAGTTTTTTTTTCAATCTTTTATATTTTGTTTTTTATATTTATTTTTTTTTTTTTTTAATTTTATTTTTTTTTATTTTCAATCTTTTTTATTATTTTACTTATTCTTTTTCTTATTTCTTTTTTTTTATTTTTTTTTTATTTTATTTTTTTTTTTATTCTCTATGTCAATCACATAAAGGAGTGTTTTGCATTAACAAGTTTGACCATCTAAAGTATAAGTTTTTGAGCAAAAAACCTTTGAGACTAGCTTTGAATTTAGTTATAAAACCATTAGGAAATGAGTTTTTCATAAATAGATTTGGAAATTTAGTAAGTTTGAGCTTAATATAAGAGTGTCAGCACCAGGGCATTTTGTCTTAAACCTTTCGCATGTGAAAATTTGATCTAAGCCCTCAAAGGCTTAGATCTTGCTTGCATTTTGCTTGTACACTCTACTTGAGTGTTTCTAAGTGCAAGGATTTCCCTTAGGAAACCTGCACTTTTGATTTGCACTTGTGCAAAGTGCACCAGTACTAACAAGAAGTTAGTACTGCTGTCACTTTTAGCCTAATTTGTAGTTAAGTAAAAGTAGGTCTTAGGTGCTTAGGTTCAAATAGGAGTTAGATTAGTTATAGCTTAATATAGATTAAGTCTTAATTCACATTTTCTAGCTTATTTACCTAGTTTAATTTTGCTGTTAAAAGTCACTCTAAAACCATAAAAGCCAAAAACAGTTAGCAATAAGATTTAGCTTTTAAATTTTAGATTCTAGCTTGAAGTAGTAGGTTCTATTGCTTAAATTAGTTGCTTATAAGTTGATTGTCAAGTTTACAAATGCTCATTTCCTGTCTTTGCTTTTTGAGCATTTGAGCTTATTTTGGTTTTGAGCTTATTGATTAGTTTCCTGAGTATGTCACTTTCAGTGGTCTTTGAGTATTTTAAGCTCTATTTTCTTTTCATTTTTAGATTAAGCAAGTCATAAGCTATTTAGAACACTTTTTCTGTTTCAAATTAAGCTTAATTTGAGCTTTTTAGAGTTGTTTATGAAACCATAGCCCCCAACGCCCTACTTACTGTGACAACAGCTTTGATAAGCTGTTTTAGAGCTTATTACTTAGTTTCAGCTTAAGTCCCGTTTATTAAAGGAGCTTATTTTAGTGTTTTTTTTAAGTTCTAGTATTTAGTTTTTCTTAAAAGTCAAAAAAATAAAAAATAGCAAAAAGGGGTTGCCCACACTCGAACCCACGACCTCCCACACACAACACATATGCCTTAACCAGTTTGCTACATTAGCTCATCCATTCATATAACCCACAATTTAATACTAGTACACATTTTCATTTCCTTTTCTATAAATAAGCCGTAGCATAATAAGCTCATTTGAGGGCTTATTCGTTAAGCAATTTGGTTTTTCTTATTTTTCTTGTGTTCCTTCTAGTGTCTAAGATTTTCCCTGAATTTATTAGATTTTTCCAGCTTTTATTTTATTTTTAATCAATTTTCGAAAGTTAAAATCTTATAAAATCAATAAAAAATAGAAAAAAGTTTCAAAAAAATAGTTTTTAGTTTTATAAAAAATAGCTTTAGGTTTACATCCAGTAAAATCATTTTTACACTTTTTAGATCTTAAATTTCATTTTTGAGCTTTTATTTTAAATTTTAAAATAGGATTTTAATAATAAAAATAGTTAAAAAATAGTTTTCTTTGCTTTTATAATATTTTAGACTTTTCTAAGCTTAAAAATTATTTTTCCAAATTTTTAGTACTTAATTTGCTATTTTCTAGGATTTAATTAGATTAAAATAGTTTTTAATTCATATTAAATTCAAAAATAATAAAAAAAAATATTTTTCTTTTTCCTAAAATTATCTTTTGACTTATCTTAGGTTTAGAAATTTAGTTTACATTTTTAGGAGTAAAATTTAGTTTATTTTCTTATTAGTCGCATTTTATTTGTTTTCCGTATTTGTTTAAATTGCTTAAATTGTTAAATTTTTTAATTGTTTTTTTATTTAGTAGATATAGATTACCAAAAATATCTTTGCTTCATTCAAATTTCATATCGGACCTAAAACAAGGTTTCATTTCATAGTCGTTGGGGAAGACCCGGTGATCATATTTGCCGGTTTAGTGTACTTATTATATTATTATATATTATTTCATTTTTGATAGCGAGTCGAATTTCTGACCAGTGTAACTTGGTAATTTTCTTAATTGCTCTTAGGTTTATATTATATTATGATATATTTTAGGTATATAAAACTTTTACATCAAGGAGACTGTAACATTTTCGTATTTTCAGGTCATTTACGATGTCATTATGTTTCACTAATTTTTTTTTCTAGTTACGTGTTTACTTTCTATTTTTATTTGTTTTAAGTTAAATCGCGTAAGCTATAAATTATCAATTAGCGTAAACGGACACCAAACGAATTAAAGTTTTCGTCAAGCGAGCAATATATTATTTTTACGAAAGTAATAATCAACTTTTTTATATTTTATTTTTTTATTGGTTACGTAAATTGTTTACGTTTCGCGATAAATTACGTTTAAGCATACCCGAAACCAACAAAAATTGATCTACGCTTCAACAAATACTTATGTTTATAAAAAATGCTCAAAGTTTTATAAAACTTTACGTTCATTCTCATCATCTTGAGCCTATTTACCTTGAAATAATAAACCTATTACATACACTTTACAAAATTATACAATATGTTTAAAGTTACAACTTATAATAGGCAATGTATACTTTCCATTTTGCAATTTAAGATATTAGCTAGTCATTCATTCCTTAAAGTTCTCTGAGATGATTTCATATTTTATGGGAAACCATGTCATTTAAAACTTAAAGACTTTCATAGTCTTGACCAAAGACTCCTTAATTCTCTCATTGTGTTTCTTTGACTAGTCTTAGGACTATAAAAGGCTTGCACTAGTAAGTAAACTCACACACTTCTCATTTGCAAAGAAAAACTTCACCATATACTCCCTTTGTCTCTCTAAAACCCACGGCCAACATCAAACCACCACCATAATCATACACAAAATTCTATTTACAACAACTTACTCTATTCTACATACATTCTAAGTACCTACCAAGAAAGATTTAAGGCCTTGGTTAAGCCTTTACAAGAGTTAAGCAAAGAAAAAGGAAAATTAGGGTTTACTTGGAAATTAGGGTTTTCAAGTGTTGCAAGCTAGGGTTTGTAATCTAAACAAGGGCTTAGATTGTGTTGGTCATCATCATACATCACCATAAGGTTATCTAAAACCCTTTATGTCTTTACAGTTATCATTTTATGTGTTTATATGTTCTATTTAGCAATATCACCATTTAAGATACTTTTAAAAACATGTATAAAACATTATTATTACTTGTGATCATGGTGTTTTGAAAAATTTTACATATGTTTGGGTTGATAATAATCATGAATTTATGGATTATATAAGTATTGTAAACATGTTGGTTAAGTGTAAACATGTATATGATTAAACTTGTAATTTTTAAAGTACTTAAGAAAGTTTAAGGGTTTTAAGCCTTGTTATATGGACTTGATTACTTTGGGACTCTTGGACACTATATGGATCTTGGACTGCTTCTTATGTAAGACAAGTACATATATAAGTCTTGGAAAACTTGTGGATAAAAATTATTAAGTTAAATGGTATTAAACAAGTATAAAAATATATATGTATAAGTATTATAAAGAGGCTGTTTTGGTTCGACCTTGGTAACAGCCCTACCATGTTTTAAAAAGATAGTACGCCTCATGACGATTCCAAAATAATAAGAAACTCGAAAAACTGATTTATAACGAAAAACATACGACGATTTCAAGTTTACGTTAAATATATACTTTTATAAAAACTATTTTAATAATAAGTTACTATTTCACCACAGAAAACTTATACTTTTAAACATCAATAAATCGTAACTTTTAAATACGATGACGTGCTCGAAAGGAATCGCTAAACAACGGGTTAAAACGAATATGTTACGGACATCTATACGAGATTTACGATATACTAAATCTATAAAAATAAATATATAACTGTTTATGAACAGTAAAATCACTATTCAACAGAATACTTCTGATTTTGAAAATGTTATTCTTTTGAATAACTCGTCTTAATACGAAGGCTGTGGACGTAAGAACGAAGAAATTGTCTTAAAAACGTGAAAGTTACGGCTAGTTTTACTAAAGTTTACTTATTAAATTTTTACTTTATAAATATGATTTCACTAAAACGATTAGATGGTGATGTAGCTATATAGAATTATATGTGGTATTAGTTAATCAAAGTACTATATTACTAGGGAGTTTAATAATGAGGCCTATTCGGGGTGGTGTATCGACGAGTTGTTGGATTTACGATTTAAAGTGTCCTAGCTCCTCATACGTCACTACATGACCTCTTAATTATGATAGCCCGAACGATAGTATGATGAGCTATACGACCTTTTAATTATCAAATGTTTACGTACTTATAGACCCTATATGGATTAGGTGGCACTTCGATCATAAGCTGAGGACACATTTTCTATTGTGAATACTTGGCTTTTTGATTACCAATTCACTCGTGGTGAGTTCATAGGCCCCATTTTCTATTACATGTTTTACACAAACTTCTTACGGGGTGAAAATTGCATGCTTGTTGTACTGACGGAACAAAAAGTGTTTTAAACTGTATGCTATCCAAATTATTGCCTGATTATTATTGCCTAAGTTACAACAGTGTCATCTAAGTCCCTAATATCATGAACCGTCAATTGTTATTATAGTGAGCGCTAGTGTTGTGGATAGATCTATCGGGACTAACAATCCCCACCGGATTTTATGGTCACAGTTGATCATGGTGCATTTAACATTAGAGAATGTAGGCTGTTTTGGCAGACCCCTACTATTTGGGGCAGACAGACGTTAGACTCGGGGTTATGAGCTTAGCGAATATTACATGGTTTTGGACTACTGGAATATAGTCTCTTTCACGTAAATCTATGTGGTCCACTCCTTACTTGATAAACCTATGAATTCACTCAACCGTTGTGTTGACTTTTAGCATGTTTAATTTCAGGTCCTAAGGTATAAGCTTGGACGGGAGCCGTGATGGATATCAATGAAGATGGATTCTGTGTTTATTTAAATTCAATGCAACTTTTATCTATAAAAACATAAGTCACCTTTTGGTAGTATGAAGCTTTTGTTTAATCAAAAACGTATGTGAAATGTTTATGACTTTTAAACATATGGGATAATGTATGAACTCGGATTTTTGCTTATGGATCGAATGAATCATATCTTAAAAACGTCAATTTAAGGTCGTTCCTATATCTTGATTGTTGTACTTTGACGTGCACCCCTTTTTACCATTCGCTGCATCCAGAATTTGGGGGTGTTACATAATGGCAAGTATTCTCACCTCGAAAATGATAAAGTTAATTGTAAAACAAGTGATAATGGAGGGGCTATAAACTCACCCGATGAGGTAAGAAACTTGTTCGATCGAGGAGATGCATTACAGTAAAATATCATGCCCCACACCACCCCAATGTGATGAGCACCGCAGTCGTTATAAGGAGAAGGGCAACCTCCGTTTAACCCTCACCATAATTGATTGAGAAGAATCTCATGAAGTTCAGATATTGATAGTACAATTTCTGATAGACCATTTCTCCTTATTCGGCCCCAGAAAATACAACCATAGACCGTTTCAGCTGCTTGTATGTCGAGGATGATAAACTACCACCCACCCCCACCTCCGACTCTCACGTTTAACCCCCCTCCCCCCCCCCGATAATCTACCCCCGTGACCCCACGCTCTCGATAAAAGTATGTCAGTCTTTATCTAGTCCTGTTATAGTTTGGTTCCGGTTGCACTTAACTTTATACTTAACGTATATATTACTTATGATAAAATAAACAATTATATTAAATTACATATGGTGATTATTTAATAAAGGACTATACCATAAAAAGTTTATTTTGAACGTATATAATACCGCTAGTGCAAGTATTTTATTTAGAAACGGAGAAATAATTTATAAAATGATTCGACGCGTTTTTCGGAAATATCACACTTAAATAATTGAATAAAAGTTACTTGTTATTAAAAGAAAAGTTCGTTTTAAAAAGTTAAGTATTAGGTAAACAGTGTTTTCTAAAGTTTTTATAAAAGTTATGACCTTATTTTCTAGCCGGGAATTTATATTTATAAAATAATATATTTTATAAGTTAATATTTCGTTTCCTTAACGGGTTGTTGCTAAAATAGTTGTCTTGTTTGTAAAAGTATAGTTTTCGTTTATTGTCGGTTATTGTATAATTATATATAGAATATCTTTAAACTATAACTTAATCATTTTTATCGGTTTTCAAAGATTATATAACTTGTAGCGAAAAATACTATGTATAGAATTTATAGAAATTTTGGCGTGTCTTATTTGTTTATACAACGTTTTCTATTTTTACAAAATTCAATGTTTTCCACTTTAATCAATCAATGTTGCAATACTCGCGTTTTTCAAATACACACACACACACACACACACACACACACACACACACACACACACACACATATATATATATATATATATATATATATATATATATATATATATATATATATATATATATATATATATATATAAACAAGATCGAATAGGAAACAAAATAATAAGTAGCACATTTATTTAACCATTTTAACCACCACTTAATCCGATTTTATATTTTACCAAAACTTAACATATTTATATTAGCCGATTTATATTAACCCAAACACACCCTTACGGTTAATCTGCTCACCCAAACACACCCTTATGGCTGTCACGCAGCCAAACACTCCTGTTTGGTGTTATCCAGCAAACCAAACACACCTGTTGGTGTTATCTAACAAACCAAACACACCCCTTGGGTGTTAACTGCCAAACCAAACACACCCCTTGGGTGTTAACTGCCAAACCAAACACACCCCTTGGGTGTTAACTGCCAAACCAAACACTCCCGGCGTGTTTGTTAACTGTCAAAACCAAACAGCTTCATAGGCGAACTGTTTACATAGCGAAACAAACACCCCGAATGGGTTGTTTTCAAAACCCAACGCACCCTAGTGGCTGAGAAAGACCAAACGCACCCTCGTGGGTCTTCTTCGAAACCGAACGCACCCTTGATGCGGATCTAAAAACCAAACGCACCCTATGTGGTGTGGCCAAAAACCCAACGCACCCTTTGGTGTCGTTTTAGAGACCACACGCACCCTTTTCTGTATGGCTGAGAAACCACACCCACCCTTGTGGGTGGCGGCTGGAGGTGGTGGTGTGGAGGTAACGAGGTGGGGATGGTGTTGATAGTGAGGGTGGCATGGTTGTGGTGGTAGATATGTGGTGGGGGTCGCGGCTGTTGCAGTCGTGGTGTGGTGAGGCGGCTGCTGCTACCATCGTGGTAGTGGTGGCTGTCGTTGTAAGGTGGTATGTCGGGTGGTGACCGATGGTGGTTATTTTTCTTTTTGGGGTGGGACGGTAGGTGCGAATGTGGTTGGGTCGCGATGGTTGGAGCTGATAGAGGTGGGTTAGCGGTGTGATGACGAGGTGATGGTGATGTTTGACGAGGAGATGTGGTGGGGGCGGAGATGGGTGGCGTGGAGATGCGGCTAGTGGCCGGATCTGGTGGTTGGTGGTCTCGCCGGAAAAGTGTGGCGGCGCCGGAAAAACTGGCCGGAAAATGAGAGTGGGGATGAGGGAAAATATAGGGGCTAGGTTTTATGATGAAAATGACTCAAACCCTAATATCTAACATATATATGGTAGAAAGTGTTAAGAAAAAGTGGCAAGTTCCATATAGTTTAAGTTTAAGGTTAACATTGTAAATATTACTAGAGGGACCAAATGTGAAATCTTTTTGTAAAATATTGATTCAGGACTCGTTTGGGCTAGTTAACTGATGATTTAAAACATGAAACTTACGTCATTGCGTTCCAAATGATTTTTCCCACAAAAATGAGTATTTACATGACAATTATTTCAGAAATGTTTTATAAACTTATTTAAAATGTTTATTGTTCGTTTGTGTAGCTATTGGGTATCACGGGCAAGCTTTGTCCGAAAAAATGAAACTTTAATTTGAACATTCGAGTTTTTAAATAAACGCTTTTGAATAAAATATTAAATAATTTATTAATTATTTTATTTAATAAAAAGGGTGATAATTACATATAAATTTAATTATTTTTGTGTCGGTACTCGTTGTGTGCGGTCTTTAAAATTTTGCGAGGGTATTTCAGTCATTTTCTCCTTGCTTTCGGGTCTCGGGCAAAACTAAAAAGTTGTTCGGAATGTCGTTTTACATCAAATTGTTTTAGAGTCCGGGTCGTGAAAACGTGCTTTTGCGGGTCGTTTTTTGATAAGTCAACTTAGAAATAACATATATTTTCTCGTTTTCAAGTCAAATAAGTTAAAAATAAAATTTGCACCATGAGTGTTATGTATAATAATATGAGTTATTATTTAAATATATTTGAAAAATTACCCGGATACTGCGGTAATCATTTTTATGTGACATTAAAATATCAAAAGTCAAAAAATCAAATTGGACCCGAAAAGTCAAATGGTAGAATAGTCATTTAAAATTTCAAAATGCCGGTTGCTCCCCACACAACCAATTATCACCACCTCCCCACACACCCCCCTTTTTTTACAATTATGTTGTTTTTAATTGAATCTTTGCTTAGGAGCCACATGCAACTTGGGTTTTGTTTGATTTTGGGGTTTTGTAAAGATCATGTTATATTGTTTTTAAGTGAATATAATTTTGAGCTTTTGTAAAGATGATGTTATATTGTTTTTAAGTGAATATAATGGTATGAAGACACATTGCAGCCTTTGATCGGGTTGATTTTTGGGTTTTTGTAAAAGATTATGTTATTATTCTTTTAATGAATCGTATGTGTCACACCCCCAAAATTTCAGAGTATTAATGGTAGCCGATTGGCGTATGACTTCATGATTATCTACTTCTAAGCATACAGAACGAATACGTCTATATGAGACGTTTAAGTAAAGGTATCACTTGAATTAGGAATAATAAATTGTTTAAACATTCAGCGGAAGCATAAAATCAGACTTTTACGACATTGTTTTAAAATAGTACAAGTGGACCTTCAGATAACGGGAAAATGACTGCAATGCATGTGACTTAATATAGCATCTTCGTTTCTTAATACATGAGAATAACATGCTAAAAATGTCTACATTAATAGTTGCGGTGAGTTCATAGGATTTGTTTAAGCAGAATTCTCATGTTAGTGTTTGTGAATCACAAGATTTCATCCACATATGACAATATAACAGATACAATGTAACACCCCCAAATTGGGTCGCAGCGGAATAAGGGTCCGGGGCGTGTTACTTCAAGATCAATAGCACAAGATATATAAGAACGACATAAAAAGTCGTTTAAAATGATACATTGGATTTAATTGAAAGATCTAATACAAAAAACAATATAGCTTGTACTTGTTCATTGTTGAATATTACAAAAGTTGGACAATACTTTTTCCCTAATATGATGCACCTAAAATCTTTAAGCGTGCTATCCAAAATATATACCATATTGCATCCTTGACATCATCATGCCTATTGTCTCCTAAAACATTGCTTTAAAAACGTCAACACTAAATGTGGTGACTTCTTAGGTTTGATAATCTGTAATGTGCAGGACCGCAAGCGTCTTTTTAGTGGTACTTGCAACACTTGCTGATCTCACAAAAACTTGTTTACATTTACTCTAAGCTCATGACACTGAAGCTCGACGATCTTCTTGCAATTAACTACTATATATTGAATTTTCTTGCCTCCGATTAGATGTTCAACCCGAAAACATCTTAATTCGACATTGCTATAACGTTCGTTCCCAGGTGATGCTTATCAACCCCGAACGGGTGAGGTCGTTTTCTCGAATATTGATTATTAAATAACCATTCCGCGCTTCACTTAATGTAATTCACAACTACGTCTATGCAATTGACAGTTCATGATAATGGGCTCAACTTGGGTTATCGCTACTTAGGCAACATGGTTGCTGTCAATTTATAAAATAAGCATGTTTTCACCCCATTAATTATTATCATTTGAAATCATAAAAATGTGGGGCTAATGAACCTCTCTTGGTTCAGATATCAAAATTATCGAGATAAAGCGTCACGTAAAGATCGTCGAATGACACCTAAATTTGTTTATAAGTCGTATAAGTACCAAGTACTTGAATCTTTATCTTTTAGTTTGTTAACTTCGTACTATCGTTCCGGGTTAATCTTAATTACAGAGGTCATGACATGACGTTTCGAGGAGGTAGCGGACACTTTAATCGTAAATCAAACAACTCGTCGTAACGACCTTCCGAAATTATATGCCTCAATTATGAAACTCTCCTATTAATATAGTATTTTGTAACCTCTATATCTATTCTATCATAGCTCATCACCAACTAAATGGTTTTGGTTCTAAATTGTAAGTTAATAGTTAAAACGTTTATCAATTACCGTTTTAGTAAAACTAGCTAACTTTTGCGTTTTAAGCCCGATTCTTGCGATTTCTTTATGTCTTATTTTTCGTAATTAAGAGGGTTATCGATATTTGTTATTTTCATAAATTTTTCTCCCCCTGATGGACTGTAACTTTTACTGTTCATGACAGACCATGTGTTTTATATAATTCGATTATTTGTTGTCGTAAACCCGTCATCGTAGTATTTTATTCAGTTTAGCCTCCGTTTTTAACGATTCTTTCCGAGGGACGTTCTCGTATTTGAGCAGTTCTATATTTTTAGGAGGTTTACAAAAATATAACTTTCTGCATTGTAAATTAGTAAACTTTATAAAAATAGTTTTATAAAGTATTTAATTTGTCGTAAACTCGCGAAATTTAACTCGGTTCGTATATTATTAAAATATTTCGTTCTTTCATTTATGGAATCACTAAAAAAAAATGTGTATTATTTATTAAAAAATATTATACTTGATGTTGATATAAATTTTATAAAAGGTTTTTATAAAATTTACTTACGACTTCGTTTATTAAAACGTATAACTCTTTTTTAAACGTAACTTTTTCGTTATTAATCCGTTTAACAAGTTCGTACCTTTTGGGAATCGTCATGAAATGTATATCTTTATAAAAATATATAATTTGGTTATGTTAAAAATGGACTTTTGGACAGAATTGGCTTGAGTTTTGTTGATGTCCTTTTTGACCCTTTTCTCTTTATACTTATTACTTTTGTATTTTACCACATGTCTCATTCTATATATTTTATACATCATACATTATTAAGTGTCCTTTGTCCATAATAGTCCTCATATGTTCCAAGTTATTTTTCCATGTTAACAAAATCCATATACTTACTTTAAAACCATCACTTTACTTATAGTATCCTTAATTTAATAGTTTTGTCTAATAATCATAGTTACTACATAATAAGTGTGTACAAGTGTATTTCTTTCCATAAGAACTTTATTTTAAGTGTTCTATTCAACATGGTTTACAGAGTCCATAATCTATATTAACATGTCTTATGTTTTTCTTTACTTAAACTATTATGAAACTAATGAAAACCCTAATTAACATAATCATTTTTACACTCAATATAACTTGATACATTATTTTCTCATTCCTTTTTACATGATGCAAGTAATAACACCACATGTATATTAGTGTGTAAAATGATCATTTCAAGTTATTACTTCATTTTCATGATAAAACCTAAATGGTGATCTTTAGCTCAATAGAATAATCATCTGCATAAAGTGGAACATTATAAGACATAAAGAGTTTAAATAGATCTTATGAGGTATGGGATGATGATGATGTGCTAGTACCTAAACCCTTGTTAGCCACAAAAACAAGCTTGGCGATAAGAAAACCCTAGCTTTTCCTTATAGAACCCTAACTTCCTTT
Organism: Tanacetum coccineum; assembly: GCA_026074375.1. Lineage (NCBI taxonomy): Eukaryota > Viridiplantae > Streptophyta > Magnoliopsida > Asterales > Asteraceae > Tanacetum > Tanacetum coccineum. The sequence goes on along the minus strand of BQNB010020414.1, from coordinate 16,731 downwards.
TATCTTGAGAAATACCTTGAAATGGTCAGGATTTTGCTTGCACATGCCTTAGTATTTCTTAGAAATAGATGTACTATGGAGTGTATGGATTGTAAGAAATTTGGTATGGTTGACTAGTGTTACACCCCAAAAAATCACCATACAACGCAGCTGATTACCATATGGGTGTTACTTCGTAATACACTAGCAATAGATACAAGTGAGAACGACTCTAGGTGTTGGTTGAATAAATTAAATTGTTGATTTAATACAAAAATTGAATTTAATAATACATTTGTCCCATAATTTGCATCACAATGAAAAGATTGAATGTAAAGACTCCAATGCAACATTCAATTAGTCCAAGCTTCTAATTACAATTGAGTATAAAATGCTTTTAAAGGTCAACATTACAGTTGGTGAACTCATAGATTTGTTTTTAATTTGATTGTATCCACTGTTATCATATCTTTAGTACCATGTACAAAATCCAAAAGATTTATAAAGAATGCACAACACATTTTATGTCACCATAAGTACCAAATCTTATCCCAAAGATTTTATAAAGAATGCATAACACATTTTATGTCATCAAAAGTACCAATCTTATCCCAAAGATTTATAAAGAATGCATAACACATTTTATGTCATCAAAAGTACCAATATAATCCAAATGATTTATTAAAGAATGCATAACTATTTTATGATACTAAAATTGAGTCACTATATAAATTCCGTGACATTGCCCGCACTATATCAATTCCGTGCCCGCATTATATAAATTTCGTGCCATGTTAGGGAGGCTCGATAGTCCCAACGATATAATCCGACATGTTATAACGTTCGTTCCCAGTGATAGCTAGTCCCCAGAACGGAGGTGGTCAATCCCCAGATCGATCTATTTTATTACATTCGAGTGGACATTCACGCTATAATGTTTTAATTACTGCGTTTACCAAGTGATCGTAATCACCTCCAGAAACAGGGATCCTGCTCTAGAATTACGAGACAGCTGGCTGAACCAACAAACCAATGAATCAAAAAGATGTCCGGCAAAGAAATCAATCCATTTTGATAAAAAAAATTAACATTATAAAAATGGAACAGTTTATTTACCGAGATGTTTGTACGCCTATTAATCCACGCAATCCGGCAGAAGCCATGATTTCAATAAATATGTACTCCCGTTACCGGTGTCCCCTCCAAGAACACCCGGGCAGTAATTTTATTGCTATCAGTTCAATCAGCCTAAGCTAATCCGAAATCATTTCAAATGTAAAGTATGCATTTGTGACCAAAAATGAAGTCAAATAATGTATCCCATAGCGAGCTATGCAAATAAGTATGTAAACCAATTTGTAATCAAACATGTAAATGCATTTGTAAACAAGCATGTTCTCACCCCAAAAATATATGTAAAACCAGTAAAACATGGGGCTATAAACTCACAAAATCCTTTAAAACAATCACATTGTTATAAGATAACCGAGTAAGTATAAGAATTTGTAGACAAGCATGTATCCCCCTCGCGGGTTATAAAACATTCAAAAGATTGAAAAGCGAGGCTATGAACTCACATTGATTAAAGACCACGATCAATTAATCCAATTAAATCACAACTGAATCTGCAACGATCTCGACCACGACCTATAATTATGTCGCTCTATTATAATACACGTATTAAATACGATCAACGATGCGTACATCGTTACCACGAAATCATACATATTTTTATATGTATGCAGTCATATATACATGTGATGAGAAATCCACTTGCGCGTCTTTAAACCTTAACCCTTAGTATATTATATGTATATATACTATTTTCCGTCCAATATAACTTATCTCTAATATTTAAAGAAAGTTACTATTTTTAGACCTTCCGTTTTTAGAACCAAACAATGATCTTAAAACTATTAATTGAAATAATATATTAACCGACCTTTAGTTTTTGACCCGCTATATCTTAACTTTTAAAGCAGACAATCCTCGCGGCAAAGTAAAATGTCATTACGAACAACTTTCGTGTTTCGCCGGAAGGCTGAAACGGACTCGAAAGTGCTCAAATCGTTTAATTAATAGATATGTCAGATTTAATATATTAAAAATAACTTATTTTCTATTAAAGTGTATATTCCGATTTCACTCCAGTTTCTTCGTTATTGAGAGTTACAAGTCCCGTTTTATGTCTAAACGTCCGTCAAAATATAATTTGTTATATTTTGTAAACCAAAGTCTAACTTATCAAAGTCTCGAACTCCGAATCCCACGTTCTATATTTTGTTTTAAATTATCCGTAATAAAGAGGCGCCAAAGTCCGTTTTTAGTTCAATTCTCGTCTAAGCTATATCTAAAATGTCTCTTATGGCTTATATTTTCTTATTAATCCTGCTTTAATACAATATATATATTATCTCGACGCCGCAAGTTTCAACAGATTTCATCACATATAAATTTATCCGATCAAATATATGAAACAATTAATATATTTTTGTGTTAACCACACTCACTTTATTTCAGTGTCATCCCACAAACCCGACGCACCCCGACTGTTTTCGCAGCCAAACCCAACAGCCCCTCGGCTGTTTTACCAAACACACTCTACGGCTGTTAAACACACAGCCAAACACACCCTCGTGCATATATAACCCAAAGATGCACCCTATGTGGGTGGCTGACCCGAACCCACGCATCCTTGTGGTGCAAACAAAATAACCAAACGCACTCCTGATGGTGTTACTACCACAACCAAATGCACCCTTATTCGACTATAACAAATCCAAACGCACCCTACTCGCTGCCAAAACCTATAAACAAACACCCCTATATGGTTATCAAAGCCACTTCACCTTTTTTCTTGCTATTACCACTAACCAACACACCCTACCCGGCTGAAAACACAAACCCACGCACCCTAATCTGTTACAAACCAACCCGCACCCTTTTTGCTTATTTATAACAATTCTGGATGCACCCATGGTGCTTATAACAAACCGAAACAACCCTTCCCCCGGCTATACCCGGCTGTCCCACAGCCAACCCGATGACCCAACCCGGCTCGCTGTTTTGACAGCCAAACCCGACGCCCCTTGGTTGTTATAACCTTAACCCGAACCCACCTCTTTTGTTCATAACCAGCCCAACCCAACCCCCCTGTTGCTAAACCCGAACCAAAACGCACCCTTTTCGGTTGTTTATAACACAACCCACACGCACCCTTATGGCGTAAAACCACACCCGACCCGCTGTCACCCATCCCGAACGCACCTAGCCGCCGACCCGGACCCAAACACGCCCTTTGTGGCTGTTTTACTTCCGAAACAAACGCACCCTTGGTGCTATTTATTAAATCCGACGCACCCTTGGTGGTAGTCGGTGGTGGCTGTGATGATGCTGCTGGTGGTATGATGATGATGATGACGAAAGGATGCTGATGGTGGGGGTGGTGGTAGCCGGCTGTGGTGGTGACGTGGGGGTGGTGGTCGCGCGTGGTAGCGAGTGGTAGTGGGGATCGAGTAGATCCGTTAATGAGAAGCATATTTGGTGTTGGCCGGAAACTCACCGGAAAACTTTTCCGGTGACCGGAGGTGGTGGCGGCGGTGGTGGTTCCGGTGGCCGGAAATTGTGGGAGAGAGAGAGGTGTATATAAGTGTGTGTATGTATAAGAGATGAAATGAATAAAATGTATAAGATTTTATATATATATAAAACTAAAGTGACAAGTTAAATAAGTTGAGGGTAAAAAGTGTAATTTTTTTGGTATAGTTTTTATAAAAAACGGTTCGGGACTCGTTTGAGCGACCTAACGAATGATTCAACGCACGAAACTTGCGCCATTGTTTTTCAAATCATTTTTCTGATAAAAACGAGTATTTATTTGATAATATTTTATAATTATTTTTATTAAATAAAAAGTGTTAATTAAATCTATTTAATTATTTTCTCGTTTCAAAATCTTGCGAGGGCATTTCAGTCA